>ML661337.1:289263-310416 GCA_007570785.1 Antilocapra americana | reverse complement strand
CAGCTGACTTGCGTGTACACAGGGTGGCATGTGGCTGACTGGTGTCTTCCCTTTTCAACTTCCAACTGCTGTATTATTGTCCCTGTGAAAAGTCACCAACAACCGGTCTCAGAACGCAAGGCTTCTGCGAGGCCCTCTCAATCCCAGCTCTGCCCTTCCCTCAGTGCCCCTCCGCCAGCTGGCTCAGGGCCCTTGCTCCTGCCTGTTGTAAGGTTACTTATGGCCTGCCCAGGGTTATGATAAAGCACACCTATTCTGAACTCTCTCTCAGTTCAGTTTCTTTTATGTTTCTTTTTTTGCTAATACACTAGTTTTCCACCCAGGCAGCAGAGCATGGTGATCAAAAGCACAGACTCTAAACGCTACCTGGGTGTAAATCCCAGTTTCACCACTTCCCAGCTCTGTGACTTTGAGCAAATTACTGAACCCTTCTGTGCCTCTGTTACCCTCATTTGTAAAATAAGGATTTAATAGTACTCACCTTATTTGGTAGGTATGAGAAATAAGTGTATAAATCTATGCAAAGCACTCAGAACAGCAGCTGGTGCTTACTAAGGACTATGTGTTTGCTATTACGAGTAGTAGTTACTTTATTTGAAGTTCTGTAATAAGTGAAGGGCTACCCCCTTCTCACTGATGTTTATCTCTCAGCCAAACTTCTACCCTGTAAGATGTTTCACACCTCAGCAAGCAAATAGCAAGGCATCAGCTGGTCTTTATCCAAGACCTGGCGCAACCCCAGACTGACTGCGTCACTTCAGGGAGGTAAACGAAACTATCTGAGCCTCAGTTTCCTCTGTAAAATGGGGCTGATACCTGCTTTGCAGCCTTCACAAGACCATTACAAAGATCATATTTTAAAATGTGTGGGAAAGTACGCTGACGTGGTAAGCCTCTACCCAGGGGAGATACTACTAACTAGTTTCTCCTGAAACTAGACAAAAGCAATAAAAGGAGCAGGAAGCAGCAAGCTCACCCCCTAATGCCCAAAGGGTATAGCACCTGCAAGGCTGAAGAAGGGACACGGGCCTCTCACCCTCAGTCTCAAGGTGCTAAGCACGTTGCTATTGTAGACATGGAAATGATGGCGATCACAGAAACACAACAGACGTGAAAAATCCCCTCCTGCTAAATTTTCATAACTGCTTACCTACCTCAAGACCTGAAACCTCTGTAAAGCCACTTCTTTCTTGGCAGGTGTCTTCCTGAGCCATCTTCTGCTGTTTGATATCAAGCATGGCGAGCGCCTCCAAATACTGTTGATTCAAAACTGGGAAGCACCATGAAAGAAAGTGTTAGTCATGAGGTCTCACTCCAGCTTCACCTAATCCACTTAAACTAACATCACATACTTAATTTCTTCTAAGCAAGGGATATACAACTACCCACAATTTCTGCCCCCAGCCAGAAAATCTACCTGAAATAATAGTGGGTATTAAGTAGGTGTTAATACACATGGACGTGCAAGCTTAGTCGAGTCCAACGCTTTGCGACCTCATGGACTGTAGCCCACCAGGATCCTCTCTCCATAGGATTTCCCAAGCAAGAATCCTGGAGTAGGTTGCCATTTCCTCCTCCAAGGGATCTTCCCAAGCCAGGGAAGATCTGGCTTGGAAGATCTGACTGGAAGAACTCCAGTCTCCTACACTGGCAGGCAGATTCTTTACCACTGAGTCATGTAAATACACGTGTAACACTAGATAAAAATGTTAATTAAAAAAAATAATTTTATTTATTTTTGTCTAGGCTGGGTCTTTGTTGCTGTGCAGGCTTTCCTCTAGTTGTGGCAAGCGAGGACTATTCTCTAGTTTTGGTACACAGGCTTCTCACTGTGGTAGCTTCTCTTGCTCCGGAGCATGAGCTGCAGGGCACATGGGCTTCAGGAGTAGCATCTCCTAGGCTTCAGAGCACAGGCTCAAGAGCTGTGGTACACCGGCTTAGCGGCTCCAAGGTATGTAGGATCATTCCCAGGTCAGAGATTGAACCCATTTCTCCTGCATTGGCAGGCAGAGTCTTTACTGCTGAGCCACCAGGGAAGCCCAAAATGTTATTTTTAACGTGGAAGGATCTTAACTGCAACTGAACTCTGATCGTCATTTGCTCAAAAAATATTTGTAGGATTTTCAAAAAGAGAACATACAATATCCACACGGAGACAATCAGACAATGAGATCTTATATACTATATTAATGTACTGTCTGTATTGAATTAATGTACTGTACCAGTTCTCTAAACTCTATCAGACTTTTCTTTTAGTCAAGAGTTTTCATAAGAAGTTCTCAACCCAAATACTTGGAACAAGAGGGGTCCTGCTATTTAATGCAGAGCAGAAAACGGTAACTTTTCCTCTCTTCTTGCAGGGTAGAAGGATGGGGAGGAAGGGCAGGGCTAGTGGTGAGCAGTTTCTGTCCTGGCACAAACCCAACAGGAAGGAAATCTCTGCCTGCTCAGATCACTGGTGTGGAGAAGCACCTCTGTATCTGCCGTTCTCACCCGGGGCAGTGCCGCAGTTCACTTGCTATATATACTGTGGAAGGTGCTGCTCTTGGGCCCGTGACCCAGTTGGGCACTCATCCCTTTCAAGCCACCACTTTAAAACACAGTTTCTGCTGGGAATTCCCTGGCGGTCAAGGGATTAGGACTCTGGGCTCTCAGTGCCAGGAACTCAGGTTTGACCTCTGGTCAGGGAATGAAGATCCCACATGCCGCGGGGCAAGCAAGCCGTGCACCACAACCAGTGAACCCCCGCGCCTAGAGCCGTGCTCCGCAACAGGAGACGCCACTGCGGTGGGGAGCCTCGCACGGCAACGAAGAGAAGCGTCTGCTCAACACCGCTGGAGAAAGCGCTGACGAGCCAACGAAGACCCCGTGCAGCCAAAAATAAATTAAAACAAAAAGAAAAAACTAACTGATGCATTTCTTCTTTTATTCTTAAAATACATTACTTCAAAATATTAGCACTTTGTCTATTCATATGTGTATTCTTAACATAGGACAAGACTGATCTTTTAACATAACATTTTAAAAAATTATCAAAATACCATTCTACTTACTTGCATTTTCAGACTTCAGCATTTTAATTTCTTCTGTTTTTAGTTTCAAAGTTTCTTTGAGGACTGCATTTTCACAGTTTAGCCTGGAAAAGAATACCCTCCAAATCATTAAAACATTAACATTTTGTAGTTGAATATTTAATCCATAATTAGAACATTAAAATCCAAACATAATTTTTCTTACTTCAAAACTGTCTAGAATTTATATGTGTAACAAAAATTTAAAGGAATGTGGTAAGATTCTGTACTTACTCTTCTGTATATTTAGCTGAGAAAATCAGAACCAGAAATAACTGTAAGGCATCTATCTTGAACACTCATTTCTTTACCAAAGTTTCAATCAACTTAATAACCATTTGAACACCAACTACATGCTTAGGGCACCTTCCAAAATCTACGTAAAAAGCTACATAGGGGGTACAAACTTTCAGTTATAAAATAAATAAGTCCTGGGGATGTAATACACAGTGTGGAGACTATAGCCAACAATTACTGTACAGTATTTGAAAGCTGCTGAGAAAGTAGACCTTAAAAGTCTATAAGAAAAAAATGTAATGATGTATGACAATGAATATTAACTAGATTTACTGTAATGATCATTTTGCAACATATGCAAATACTGAATCATTATATTGTACACCTTAAATTAATACGTTATATGTCAATTATACCTCAATTTAAGAAAAGGAGACAAAAAAAAAAGACATAGGGAGCTTTATCTATTGAATGAAAGTTGGCATTACTTACAGTTCTTAAACTGCCCAACACCAGAGGCTTCAAAAAAATTGCTTTTGTAATTAAAAACAGTAGCCAGATCATCTGGTCTAATTTGTAACTTTAAATAAAACACCTATCAAGACATGTTATGATAGTCCTAGGGAATATTATATCCTGTGCTTGGGATATAATAGCAATTATCCCAAATGATATAGGCCATAGGCCTCATATCATTAGAACAGTGGCCATGAAGTTCAAGTTTCTCAATTAAAAAGTGAAATGTGGTTTACATCACAAGAAAAGACATTCTGCAACCATGTATGGTACAGACACTGACTAGACTTAGTGCGGTGAACACTTCGCAGTGTGAACGGGTGCTGGGTGCACGTGTCACACACCTGAACTAACGTGATATGTCGGTTACGTCTAAACAATGTCAATCTAAGGCGTCCCCTTTCCATGAGTTACCTAACAAATTAGTGAAACGTGAAATCAGTTTTTCAAGCAACGTCTATAGCCCTTGAACAAAGCAAAAAAATATTACGTCTACTTATATTTACGTATTTAACTACAAAAAGAGAGAAAGAAAGGTAAAAAGAATAATGAAGAAAATGTGGTGAAGTTAAAATTTGGAGAATCTCGGTGAAAGATATATAGGAATTATTTGTACTATTCTTACAACTTTTCTGTAAGTCTTCAATTATCTCAAGTTAAGAAGTAGTAAGTTAAAAAAATTAGGTACTAAAGCCATCTATAACCCCATGTATCAATTTCTCAATGACTGACCTTGTAAATATGCTATAAATTTATTAAATAAATTCACACTGATAAAACAGTTGTTCAGAAGACTGTAAAAAATAGTACCAATGCTAAAATAACTTTGGAAACACAATTCTGAAACAGTATTTTAATACAAAATTTATACTGTATTTTTTTTTTTAAAGAAAACAGTAATAGTAAACTATGGAACTGGTAAGCAGATAAGTAACATGAATTTCATTTCCTTTTTTTTTTGGCCACACCTCACAGCTTGCAGGATCTTAGTCCCCTGAGCAGGGACTGAACCTGAGGCCCCAGCAATGAAAATGCTGAGTCCTAACCAACAGACTGCCAAGGAATTCCCTGAATTTTATGTTTACAATTAGGTCAAAGAAGAAGAAAACCTAAGCTACACTTAAATTATACACAGTTTAAAAATTTCCAAAGAAAAAGTATGGAATAATAATATACAAACCTGTCATATTTTTGGATCCAAGATTCCTCTATATTTTTTAATCTATTCTGATCAAATTCTATTTCCCACTGCAAGGCATTTATTTCCTATAGAAAAAAAATAGCACTTTCAAGGAAAATTACTGCAATTAAATCATTTTATGATTTACAAATAACTGAAATAAATCATTTAGTCATTTCACAGCTCTAGGCTAAAGAGAAAACACTAATTATTGCTCAACAAGAGTCTGTGACATTCGTAAACACATATAACATGCCTCTTTAGCACTCAAAAAGCTTTACTGAAGCTTATTTATTATTAGAAAAATTTCAAATTGTCTAGCTTCAAATCTTGCTGGCTTGAGCCTAGATTTCTCATCACCCCCAATCCATGCAGACCCCAAAATACACCCTCAGAAGTCTGAGCTCAGGACACTCCCGTCAAGGGACAGTGACATAGACACAGGGAAGTGGCCACTTGGAGTGATTCCTAACCACTATGGCTAATCATTATGGCCATCACAGGACCCGGGGTTCCCTGTGCTATACAGTGGGAACTGGCTGTTTATCCACTCTGTGTGTAACGGGTGACATCTGCTAGTCCCCAGCTCCCCGTCTGCCCTTCTCAAAGCCCTCGCCCCGTGGCAGCTACAAGCCTGTGCTCTGTGTCTGTGAGTCTGTTTCTGTCTTGTAGACAGGTTCACTCGGGTCATAGTTTAGATTCCACATAAGCGATACCAGCTGGTATTTGTCTTCCTCCTTCTGCCTTACCTCACTTAAGTATGATAGTCTCTAGCTGCTTCCATGCTACTGCCTAATTACCCTTTTAGTGAAGATGAAATATAAACAGGCAAGCCCTGCAGGGCAAGCAGAGGAAGAAAAACAGGAAAAGAAGAGAAATAGAACGGTCAGTTTGGCAGGGTCAGCCCACGTGACAATCTGTTCTGGATCATAAGATCCAAAAGGGAACGGACTGTATGAAGCTGAAGCACATCTGGCAGAAAGTATGCACAGATGACATAACCATTGGTATGGTGACCTGTAAGGAAATTCTGTTGGAAAGATTACTGAATTGAGCAAGGCCATGCTATAAGTGGTCAAATACCTTCTCCAAGGATCTCTTTTGTTCCACAGTTTTTTGAAGCACTGCCTGGGTATGACTTGTGGCTTTGCCAAATATTGCCTAAGAAAAATAAAGACGTATCAGTATAAATTAAATATCTGACCACCCTTATATACAAGGTGAAGTTCACATCTTTATTCTTCATATTTTTATTTTAAGAGAGCAGAAGACTGCCTTGAAATGAGAATTCCCACAAAGACCACCTTTTTGTATAGAGTTTGATAGTTCATAATCAGAAGATCTTGGTTTGGTTCTTTCCCAATGAATGTGAGAATGAATGAATGGCTTTCCCACGCAAAAACGTGTCCATGAACACTCACAGCAGTATGATTTATAATAGCCAAAAAGTATTAATATAAACCACATAAATGCCTAACAACTGTGGTATATCTATATAGTGGAATATTATTTGGTAACAAAAAAGGAAGCAAGCACTGAGACATACTACAACAGGCATGAGCCTTGAAAATAGGCTAACTAAAAGAATCCAGAGGCACCAGAATCTAGACACATATTGTATGATTCTATTTACGAAACAGAAGAGGCGAAGCTATAAAACAGAAAGCAGGTTAGTGCTTGTTGGGGGATGGGAATAGGAGTAACTTGTAATGGGTAAGAGGTTCCTTTTGGCAGGTGACGGAATAGTATAAATTAGGTTGTGATGATGGTTACACAAGTCTAAACTTAGTAAAAATAAATTGTATGCTTAAAACAAGTGAAATTTATGACATATAAGTTTTATTTAATAAAGCTATTTTAAAAATCTATAGCTAAAAAAAAAAACTGTATTAAGCATTGATGCTTTTATTTTAAAAGCTAAAACCAGGGAGTTCCTTGGTAATCAAGTGGTTAGGATTCAGCACTTCCACCGCCATGGCCCAGGGTTCAGTCCCTGTTTGGGGAACTGAGATCCTGCAAGCTGTGTAACACAGCCAAAAATACAGAAATAAAGATAAATGAAGAAGAAAGCTAAAATCATACTACTTATCATTGGAATGTGTATCTGATGAAAGTTTGAAAGTAACTTCTTACCATACTTTGAAGAATTTTCAATGCTTCCTCTTTACCTTCAAGTTGTCTTTGAGTTGCCTCAAGTTCAGTTTTCAAAATTTCTACCTCCTGAGGAGAAAAATATAATCAGTCTTCCTATCTGTAACATATACAACTCCTAATGATCAACTTAGTTTACAATTAAGCTCAACATTCACTTTGACTCAAAGCACTCTGACCTTACAAAATGAGGTTGGAAATTCCTCCAGGCTATATAAGTGGACCAGAGAGGCTAAAACTGAGATCCTTACTGTCAGGTATCAGTTCAGTTCAGTCACTCAGTCGTGTCCGACTCTTTGCAATCCCATGAATCACAGCACACCAGGCCTCCCTGTCCATCACCAACTCCCAGAGTTTATCCAAACTCATGTGTATTGAGTCAGTGATGCCATCCAGTCATTTCATCCTCTGTTGTCCCCTTCTCCTTCTGCCCCCAATCCTTCCCAGCATCACGGTCTTTTCAAATGAGTCAACTCTTCGCATCAGGTGCCCAAAGTATTGGAGTTTCAGCTTCAACATCAGTTCTTCCGATGAACACCCAGGACTGAGCTCCTTTAGGATGGACTGGTTGGATCTCTTTGCAGTCCAAGGGACTCTCAAGAGTCTTCTCCAACACCACAGTTCAAAAGCATCAATTCTTCACCGCTCAGCTTTCTTTACCATCCAACTCTCACATCCATACATGACTACTGAAAAAACCATAGCCTTGACTAGATGGACCTTTGTTGGCAAAGTAATGTCTCTGCTTTTAAATATGCTGTCTAGCTTTGTCATAACTTTCCTTCCAAGGAGTAATCGTCTTTTAATTCCATGGCTGCAATCACCATCTGCAGTGATTTTGGAGCCCAGAAGAATAAAGTCTGACACTGTTTCCACTGTTCCCCATCTATTTCCCATGAAGTGATGGGACCAGATGTCATGATCTTAGTTTTCTGAATGTTGAGCTTTAAGCCAACTTTTCCACTCTCCTCTTTCACTTTCATCAAGAGGTTCTTTAGTTCCTCTTCACTTTTTGCCATAAGGGTGGTGTTGTCAGCTATGAGTTATGTCTAAAAGCCCAAATCTTCTGTTTTTACCCATCTAGGCCACACAGTTTGTGTGTGTGTGTTTGCTTCTGCTTTTTGGCCACAGTTTGTGTGTGTGTGTGTGTCTGTTTGCTTCTGCTTTTTGGCCACACGTGAGGCTTGTGGGATTATAGTTAGTTCCCCAACCAGGGACTGAACCTGAGCTGCTAGCAGTGAGGGTGCAGAGTCCTAACCACTGAACCACCGGGGAATTCCCTAGGTTCCACAGTTAGTAATTTGGAGAAAAATCTTTAGACTAGGTAAATTAAGCACATGCTCATCCATACAGCTCCAAGAGCTATTAATATTATAGCTTAGACTGTGTCCTCTATCCCAAAAGATATGTTCAAGCTTTAACCCTTGGTACCATAAATTCGATCTTATTTGAAAATAGGGTCTTTGCAGATGTAATTAAAGTCATACTGGATTACGGTAGGTCTCAATCCAATGACTGGTGTGATGCAGCTACAAGTCTAAGACTGTTGGTGGCAACCACCAGAAGCTAGGAAGGTTGCAAAGGTCCCTCTAGACCCTTCAGAGGGTACATGGTTCACCCACACCTTGATTTCATACGTCTGAAATTAAAAGACACTTAATCCTTGGAAGGAAACTTATGACCAACCTAGATGGCATATTAAAAAGCAGAGACATTACTTTGCCCACAAAGGTCCATCTAGTAAAGGCTATGGTTTTTCCAGTGGTCATGTATGGATTTGAGAGTTGGGCTATAAAGAAAGCTGAGCGCCAAAGAACTGATGCTTTTGAACTGTGGTGTTGGAGAAGACTCTTGAGAGTCCCTTGGACTGCAAGGAGATCCAACCAGTCCATCCTAAAGGAGCTCAGTCTTGGGTGTTCATTGGAAGGACAATACTGAAACTCCAATACTTTGGTCACCTCACGTGAAGAGCTGACTCATTTGAAAAGACCCTTATGCTGGGAATGATTGAAGGCAGGAGGAGAAGGGGACGACAGAGCATGAGATGGCTGGATGGTATCACCAACTCAATGGACATGAGTTTGGCTGGACTCTGGGAGGTGGTGATGGACAGGGAAGCCTGGTGTGCTGCAGTTCATGGGGACACAAAGCGTCAGATGCAACTGAGCAACTGAACTGAACTGAGCCTCCATAACTGAAAGGGAATCAATCTGCTCTTTTAAGCCAACAGTGTATCAGGGCAGCTCTATGAAACCAGTAGAGCATCTTTCACCAGAAGAGTTCACAAATGCACATGAAGACAGGCTTCCTGTTCCTGAGAGAACAGCCCCCTTCACTGAAACTCCTACTCCCAAGCAAGATGGATGACCTCCGCAGACCACCTGGGTGCTTTCTGGTCCTCTGACTTGAAAGAGGTTAAATTAAGTCAGGTTATTTCAAGCCACACATTCTGGGAAGGCAAATGAAAGGGAGTGACTACTATTTTCTCTAGGAGATTAGAGAAGTAAGGTGGAAAGGAGAACAGGAGGGCATGTTTACATAACAGCCATTTTGAGAGATAAGGAGGCCAGTTAGGAGCTTGCCACCATGGCTGGAGAATATCTGGAAAGCCAAGAACTGCATTCCATGTCGTGTTAGTATCACTTAAACAAAACGTCTGTCAGTGGTCTTCATTCACATGAGAATCTGTATATCAGCCTGAGTACCTACCTCTAAAGTTTCATGAAGACGTTGCCTTAATTCCACATTCGACAACTCTGAATTAGAATCTATTAGAGGGGGAAAAATTAAATATTTTCTTAACTTAGATATAGGACATTTGTTTACAAGATATCAAATACAAGCTTACCCTAAACTGAAAAGAGAAAATACTTGTAATAAAGCAATGATAATAAAAACAGGTAGCTTAAAACATTCCACAAATGAAAAGACACTTTTGAATCAAAAGATTCTTTAAAAAACAAAAGGACTCAAATAAAACTGTTGTTAATGAGTTGGTTAACTACCATAATGAAATACAGTATCAAAAAACATGAATGTTGGTGAGTGAAATAAATGAATTTTGGTGTCTGACTTAAGCCTGATCAATATCGTGATATAAATAACTAAAAGACAACCTGAATATAGTTTCTTTCCAAGGGGAATGATGAGAATTCTCTAGTAACTTCAATTATTCTTTCCTTAATATGATCAATTGAGACATTAAACTGAGCTTCCCAGGAACTTAATTTTCATTGCAGTCTAACTGGCAACAGAAAAACACTGAAGTAAATTAGAGCAAGAGGACAGGAAGTAAAAAGAAGGAAAACAATTAGAAAGAATATTTGGAAGGACATTAAAAATTTCTCAAAAATTTTTTTTGCTATTCTGAACTTTCATCAACATGATAGTATCCAAGGGAAAACCTAAGTCATGCTTTTACTCTGATAATTCAGGGTTCTAAGGAGGGACAAAAGTGACTCTGGGCTGACAGTGACAAGCTCTATTCTATTAATACTTGTGGTAGGCAGAATAATGGCCCCCAGGATGTCTACATCTTAATCCCAGAACCTGTGAATACCTAGCAAAAGGGATTTTGCAAATGTGATTAAGAATTTGGAGACAGGAGATTATTCTGGATTATCCAGATGGGCCAGATGTAATCACAAGGCTCCTTACAAATGAAAGAGGAGGCAGGAGAGTCAGAATCAAGAGTCACCCAGCGGGAGAAAGACCCGACCAGACCAGCGCCTGCAGGCTTCAGAGATGGAGGAGGGGGACCGTGGGCCAGGGCACGGAGCCTCTACAAGGTGGAAAGGGCAAGGGAAAGGATTCTCCGCTGGAGCTTCCAGAAAGAAGGCAGTCACACTAACACTATGGGGTTAGCCCAGGAAACCTACTTTGGGCTTCTGACCTACAGAACTGTAAAAGAATAAAATTTGTGTTATTTAAAACCATTACATTTCTGATCATTTGGAAACTGCCTTTTAGCAAGAGGAAACGAACCCCAGATTATTACCTAGAATTCAGTCAACTGTGATGAAAAGACGAAAGTCCATAAACTCCCAAAATAGGAGCTCATACCATTACTATTATTTCTTATTTACATCCCAGTAGTTTCCTAAAGTTTTTAATGCTCAGTTTACAACATCTTTCTGGCAAAACAGTATCCATCCTCTATGCATGATAAAGACTTTGCAGAAAAATATGTAAATAATCTCATTTTCATTACAAGAAGGATTCTGAAGGATAGAGATCAATCCCTAGCTGCAACATGTTATTTGTACATCTGAAACCATGTTTCTTAAATTATTTTCATGCTGTTACACTTTGGAGGGGAAGTTTTACAATGGTGGATTACAAAAGATTCGGCCACACCAGAGCTGTGCCACAGTGCAGGCAGGGGCTCGTCCACCAGTTCCCAGTCACGTCAGGGATGTTAACATTCTATCACAAGATGATTCTGAATTTTATTCTTTCCTTAGTGTACAAGCAAAATTTATGTTTAATTATGATAAACTATGACTAATTTTATTTTGAGAATTTTATGACATCCCTAAAATAATCTGAAGCCTGTGTCCTGCCTTGTAACTTGTAACACTCTTTCCCCAGATGAGCTCCGGGCTTGTAGTGCTCAAACGTCACCTCCTCAGGGAGGCCCCCCTGGATCTGTGCCTGAAACAGCAGCGCCTCTGCCGTCCAATCACTTACTGTCTTTTCATTTATTACTGCCTGATGTTATATAGTTGATCTGCAGGTTTATTTTCCATCTCCTCTACCGTGAATGTGAACTCCATGACCTTAGAGCCTTTGACTATTTTGTTTACTGATGTTATTCACAGAACCTGGTACTGTCGTGGGCGCCTAACAGGTTCCCAGTAAATGTTTATCAAATAAGACCAAAAAACTTTCAAAATGAAATATACCACTACTTCGCAAGAAAAGCAAGGTAAGTAACCACTTATTGATATTACTAACATGTATGTGAGCTAGTCAGTTCAGTCACTCAGTCATGTCTGACTCTTTGTGACCCCATGGACTGCAGCAACCCAGGTTTCCCTGTCCGTCACCAACTCCCAGAGCTTGTATGTAATGATGCAGAATAACTACTTTACAATTTGTATAACACTTGGCAACCTAGACAGCATATTAAAAAGC
This sequence comes from Antilocapra americana, assembly GCA_007570785.1. Taxonomy (NCBI): domain Eukaryota; kingdom Metazoa; phylum Chordata; class Mammalia; order Artiodactyla; family Antilocapridae; genus Antilocapra; species Antilocapra americana. The sequence continues at coordinate 298,125 of ML661337.1, read as the reverse complement.
AGAGACATTACTTTGTCCAAAAAGGTCCGTCTAGTCAAGGCTATGGTTTTTCCAGTAGTCATGTATGGATGTGAGAGTTGGACTATAAAGAAAGCTGAGCGCTGAAGAATTGATGCTTTTGACCTGTGGTGTTGGAGAAGACTCTTGAGAGTCCCTTGGACTGCAAGGAGATCCAACCAGTCCATCCTAAAGGAGCTCAGTCCTGGGTGTTCATTGGAAGGACTGATGTTGAAGCTGAAACTCCAAAACTTTGGCCACCTGATGCAAAAAACTGACTCATTGGAAAAGACCCTGATGCTGGGAATGATTGAGGGCAGGAGGAGAAGGGGACGACAGAGGATGAGATGGCTGGATGGCATCATGGACTCAATGGACATGGGTTTGGATAAACTCTGGGAGTTGGTGATGGACAGGGAGGCCTGGTGTGCTGTGGTTCATGGGGTCACAAACAGTCGGACATGATTGAGCGACTGAACTGAATTGAACTGGAAACAGAAAGATCAGTTACTTTTATACCATCACCAATTAATCTCTAGAGGTGAATAAACATAAATTTCTAAAACCCATGATGGTGACCCATCTTCATGCACTAGAAGGGTGACAGCACTGAAGGCACTCATAAGGGAGAAAAGGAGACGAGGACAGTAGGCATTCTTACCGGTGCTACTTTGTCGCTTGTGATAGGGAATTCGGGGCCCTTCCAGGTATGTATCTTGAAAGCTCTTCTGCCTGGAATACTGAAAAACGGCACCGTTTCTTTCATCCCCAGGTCTTGAAAACAGGGCAGGACTAAAATTCTTTCCATCTGATCTTTTTCTAGATTTAAAAAAGTGTGAAACTTGCACTTCACAAATGCTGCCAGGCCTTCTTCCGAGGCCATACCCTAGATCGCCTTCTGCCATGTCATCGTCCTCTCTTTCCCGGGCCTGCCCCTCCACCTCACTAGGCAGCCTCGCCACTCCACTCATCAGTCACGGGCCTTCTTCACAGTGGGCTGCCCTGGTGGCTCAGCAGTGAAGAATAATCCGCCTGCCAGTGCAGGAAACGCGGGTTCTGTCCCTGCGTCGGGAAGGTCCCCCGGAGCCTTCTTTACCTAGTTACCTGTAGTTAAGAAAAAACAGTAGTTAAAATCCTATTAGTATAATCAGAGTTGGGTTTGCCAGGGAAGAAAAGGTCCTTTCTGCATCACGATGGAACAGCCAGTGATGCACAAGCACACAGATGCCCCTGGCAACCCAACTGAAGCTATTTAACATTTCAGGACTTTTTAAATACGAAAAAAAAAATCTGAGTTCATATTTCCGAGGACACAGGATAGACTTTCACTGAATCCAATAATCAACTGATCAGGATGAAGAGATCAGGCTTTGCCAAGGAAACAAAGGTCTTGACAAATGAGCTTCCAAAGGAAAGCATTCAGTTTTCACAAGCCTAAGAGCTGTACAAAACTCAGCAGTCTTGGGAATTTTTTGGTGGTCCAGTAGTTAAGACCCTAGCCAGGGAATAAGATCCAACAAGCCACGTGGTAAAGCCAAAATATATATATTCCAAAAAGTCTCTGAAAAATCAGCCCCCAATGACTAAGACCATCCTACCTCTGTCCTTTATGGTCCTTCATCTGCCTGAGATACTCAGGACCCTAACACTCTCTCCTCAGCTCTCCTTGGTTCACTGTCTATTTCTGTGCAGACACAATTAGGAGAGGTTTTGCTGGGTCAGTGACAGGTGGGAGGGAAGAAGGTTCCCTCTCCTGCCCCTACACCATCCCTCCCTCTCTTTGTTCTCAAACCATGCCACATCTGGGATCAAAATCCTCCACTGTTTCTCAGCACAGAGTAAATGTCAAAGGGGCCCGAGGTTCATCTTGGCCTGGTACCCTCATCTTGGGCCAGCCGCCCTGACCTCCCTGCTGGTGTTGACCCAGCCAGGCATTCCTGCCCCTGAGCTTCGACTTCCCCATGCCTTGAACACTCTTTCCCCAGTGGAGGCACAGCTGGTCCCTTACCTCTTTGGATCTTTCCTACAGTGTCTCCTTCTCGGTGCTGCCTTTCCTAGTACCCCACCTAAACTTGCCAACTCCTCCTCCCTCTCCTACTTCTCTGCTTGATTTTTCTCTTTGGCATTTATGACCTTCTAGCATGCTCCTCCATGTTGTACTCATTTTTCAAAGCACACCACTAAAAGGGGGAAGACAGTACAATAGGGAGCCTAGGGAAGGCTATGGTTTGATGTTTCCAAACTGTGGTGTTAGACAAGACTCTTGAGAATCCCGAGGACAGCAAGGACATCAAACCAGTCAATCTGAAAGGAAATCAACCCTGAATATTGGAAGGACTGACGCTGAAGCTGAAGCTCCAGTACTCTGGCCACCTGATGTGAGGAGCCAACTCATTGGAAAGACGCTACCACTGGGAAAGACTGAAGGCAGGAGAAGAAGGGGGTGACAGAGGATGAGATGGTTGGATGGCATCATTGACTCGATGGACATGGGTTTGAGCAAACTCCAGGAGATAGTGAAGGATAGGGAAGCCTGGTGTGCTGCAGTCTATGGCATCACAAAGAGTCAGACATGACTTAGCAACTGAACAACAACAAAAAGGAAGCAGAAGGTGGCTCTGGCTTGCCTGTGATGCTTCCTAAAAAGTAGAGTGTCCTGGACATTTCCTCTGCCAGAGCCCAAACCTGCTCCTGAGGGCACCAAGTGGAATGCAAGAACCACAGGGTAGAGACTTTTGTCTGAATCACACTACAAGCCCAATGCCTAAACAGTTATCAGACACATGATCTGTGTGTGCTCAACACATATCTTTAAATAAATTGATAAAGGAAGGAAGGAATAAACAAACAAACTGAGGGACTTCCCTGGAGACACAGTGGTTAAGACTCCATGTTTTCACTGCAGGGGGCATGGGTTCGATCCTGGTCAGCGAACTAAGATCCTGCACGCTGAATGGCGCAATCTAAATAAATAAATAGGTCTATAAATAGTAGTGTTAGTCACCCAGTCATGTCAGACTCTTTGAGACCCCACGGACTGTAGCCCGCCAGGCTCCTCTGTCCCTGGAATTCTCCAGGGAAGAATACTGGAGTGGGTTGCCATTCCCTTCTCCAGAGGATCTTCCTGGATCAAACCTGGGTCTCCTGCATTGTAGGCAGATTCTTTACCATAGGAGCTACAGATATATAAGTAAAAGACAGATAAACAGATAAATTAAAAAACTGAAATACTTGCCTGGGGTAAAAAACTGAAGAGTCACCTTGGTAAGGCGCCCCACTGGATAACCTGGGACTAACTCCAGGTGAAAATGCCATACAGAGAAATGCCCATCACTAAGCCCTCCCACATGGAGCCCACTGTGGCCACCTGCCTGGTGACAATGGCCTACCTGTTAGCTGAAGAGCACCAGAAATGCCCAGCTTTGTCCCTTCAGTACCAGGGCACTTAAGAGGGACTTTCACCACCAGGCATTTCAAAACAGCTGCTTTGCTGAAGTCATTTAGAAACAGTTCATCCTTTTCTCAAGACTCATGTTTTTTAAAAAAGGAAAATAAACACATCTGACATCCTTTCTTAATATCCTGCTGTTAAGTAGTTGCTTACCAGGACATTCAAAATAGTTAAATCTCAGTCTTGTGTTTTTGCTGAAGTCTCTCTCTTAGTTTGCTACTATTAAAAGCACAGATAGATGCCAAATAAATCTATCATGTTTGAAGGGGATTCTGTTGCCTTTAGGGTCAAGGTACCACATATTTTCAATGTTTAATAACAAAAGCCCTAAAAAAGAAATTTAAAACAAAACAAAAAAACGCCCTTAGCAAACTGGAAAAGATACATCATAAAAGAAGGTACATGGATGGAAAGAGACTCAGCATCATTCATCATGAAAGAATTGTAGATTTAAACGACAGTGAGATTCCAACACCTACCACTGACAATTTGAGGTGCTGCAGAGGATATGGACACCCACATACACAGTAGGTGGGTGTGAGACAGTACAACCACTGTGAAAAAGTCTGAAGGCTTCTTTCAAACAAGTGACCCATCAGTTGCATTGACCCAAGAGAAATGAAAACACTGTTCATACAAAGATGTGTGCATGAATGTTCAGTTCTTTGGCTAATATTCAAATTAGCCAAAAAGAAAACTGAAAACAACCCAAATGTTCATCAGCAGGAAAACGAACATCCTGTGGCAGCCCACACAAAGAATTATATTCAGTAATAAATAACAAACTTCAGACATACGTGATAATATGAATCTTATGTTATGCTAACAGAAGAACCATATACTGTATGAAATCTGGACCAAAGCAACGTACACAACAGACAACAGATCAATGGTTTCCTGGGATGGGAAGGATGAGGGAACTTTTCTGGAGTAATGAAAAATGTCTTGTGTCTTGACTGGATGATGGTTTGTCAAATTCATTAAACAATGGTACCTTTTATTATATGTAAATTATACCTCAATAAGTTGTTCAAATTAAAAAAAAAGTAAGGGATCTTTTAACTGGACTAGGGGAAAAGATGAGAAGTGTGATAAGCGGTTGTGTTGAACTTGGTAAGAAAATCATTAAACTGGATGTCTTACGTTGGTAACAATGATTAAACTGTGATCTAATAATTGCCAGCACTTGTTGCTTACTAGACACTATTCTAAGTGCTCTACTTAGATTATTCTATTTAATCTCCACAAACACTTTAAAAGACAATACTACTATTGTTTAAGTCTACCTACGACCATTATACTGGAGAAGGAAATGGCAACCCACTCCAGTGTTCTTGCCTGGAGAATCCCAGGGACATGGAGCCTCGGAGTTGGACACGACTGATGCGACTGAGCAGCAGCAGCAGCAGCAGCAGAAACATTACACTGAAGTACAGAGAGGTTAAAGAACATAGCTAGAGTACACCCAGATCCTGAATCTAGACTCCTCATGTCAGAGACACTGCTAGAGTCTTAGCCATTGCTTTCTATCTTTCAGAGATCTTTAACGAGATTAACATCAGAGTAAACCAAGTTTCTATTATTTATGACATCAAATAAAACTGAGAGTGAAAGTCTAGGATAGTTTAGCCAACACTCAACACAGTATATTGGACCCATTTTTTTCCACCAAACTTTTCTGAAATCCTCTTGGTTCCTTTATGCATGTATTTCCTAAATAAGTCTATTTTTACTTGTCAAGGTAGATAGGAAATTACTTATCGAATCAAAGACTAATCCCTAAGAGGCTGCTCTAGAGCAGATTTCTGCTTATAAATTCAACCTCCTGCCTCTGTTAAGAAGGGTGTGGTCAGGGTCTGGCAGCCAGCAGTGAAGAAAATGGAATTGGTCAACACAAAGGAAAAAAGCAGTAAGAGGAAAGAGTAAGCAATCACAAGATCAGTTAAGAATATTTTTCCAAGTGCCACATATATTCAGGTGTCATAGGTATGCCTTGCCACTGTTCAGAGCTGAACATGAGATTTCACATGGTCTAATCCTCTAGTGTTTTTTTAAAATGTAACTTTGGGACACTTTTATATACTAAGTCTGGAGTGACTTTTTCATCACTCCAGAAAAGTTCCCTCATGCCCTTTGAAGTCATCCTTCCCACCCCAGGCCACCACTGATAACAGTAATCTGTAATGCAGTCAAACTTGACTTTTAGAACACATTTCTTTTGAGAAAGGAGAAAAGACTGAAGTTACATTCCATTCAACCACTTTTAAATGCATTCAAGGTTGACGACCAGGAGGCAGCAGGAGGTGTGCCAGAGGAAGCCCTGATCCAGGAGGCCTGGGTTCAAATCTCACACCACCACTTGCTGCTCTGTGATTCTGGGCAAGTCATTTAACCTCTGAGAGCCTATGTCAGGATTTCCAAAATGGGTTTAAGCATAGCTACTTTATAGGTAGATTTTGAGCACTATCAATATATTTGAAATCAATGCTGGTTGATATGAATTTGAGTTTTAGCGGCTTCATGTGTCAAGTCAGGGGACTGGCTAAGACTCTTTTGTTCTTTAGACCTCTAAAATTCTGACTCTATTGCAGCATTTTTCCAAGGTGTGCCTCAGGGGACTCTGGCTCTCTGGACTATTCAGTGTTGCTAGGAAAAAAAGGATCCGTTTGGTTTTATTAAGGGTGTCTTTCTATACCAGTCCAAGCAAAATACACAGAAAATTACACGGCAGTGGCAGAGCCAGAACTGGAAACCACATCTCCGGCTCCCGGCCCACTTGCGAACGGCCACTGGATGAACAGACGACAGACTGGGAGCAGACAAGCTCCTGCTCCTCCATTAAGACAAACCTGAATGTGACATGGGTCTTCCTAACTCCTAAGTCTAAGACCTAGGCTCCTAACCCCTAAATTTAGGACAGCCTCATCCCTCTGTCTCCTCTACCTCTGCACAAGCTGTGATGCTACTGACTCACCATGTCCAAGTCCCCCAGGCTCCTCAACCCCACAGGGGTCCCTGACTGCCTCCTACCTGCCCACTCGGACTCCTTTTCCTCTTCCTGTCCCTTTTGTATACCATTTGGCTTCCTCTCCTAAATACTTTAAATATACATCTCCAGCTGGTTATCCTGCTAGCAATTCAAACACAGGTTATTCAAAAATACTTTCATTGCCCTCCGCAGTTCCACCCCAGTTCTCCTCCTGAGTCCCCCATTTCTGCAAATCCATCAACCATGCTCCAACACATTCAGGGACAAAAACTTCAGGACTTAGGTTTTTTCCCTTTTTCTTCTTTTCTGGCCGTCAGTTGCCAAGTTTTCCACAAAATTTCCCCAAGCCACGTCCTTCTTTGGGCTTCCCTGGTGGCTCAGGGGTAAAGAATCTGCCTGAAATGCAGAAACCACAGGAGAAGCAGTTTCAATCTCTGGGACGAAAAGATCCGCTGGAGGAGGAAATGGCAACCAACGCCAGTATTCTTGCCTGGAGAATTCCACAGAGTAGCCTGGAGTGCTACAGTCCATAGGGTCAGAAAGAGTCAGACACGACTTAAGCAACTTCGCACGCACGTACGCATATGTCCCTCTTTGCACATAATGTCGTAGCCCTGGATGAATTTCTTTAACCTCTCCTGGGCTAAACCAATGCTCCACTCACTGCTGCCAAGTCAATCATCTCCAAGCACACATCCTATAATGCCTCTCTTTCCTGCCCTACAACATGCCACAGCTCCCATGGCATATACGGTGAAGGCAAGAGTCACCGTCCTCTCTAAGAAAACTGCAGCTTTCACTTGCCGGGTCGTGTGAACTCCCTGGGCCCGTTCTGTGCTTCCGTGTAAGAGGGATTTTACCTGCTCCCAGGCCTCCGCACCCTCATCTCCTTAAAGTCTCTGCTGCAGCCATTCTCCACCCCAGGGATCCTTTCTCCTCTCAGGACTCCCTCAACTCACGACAGCCGCTCCCTTCAGTAGCCCTGCTGAGTCCCCGGGGCCAGCAGCGATTTCTCCCACCTCTGAGCCCTCCTAGCTCAGTGCTGTACCTTTCTAACCTTCCTTCCTTCCTGACTTGTGTTTCTATTGTACACACCCCTACTGTGTCTCATTTACTTGTGCATAAACAGGTGTTCCAGACACACTTAATGGATGGAAGTGAAAAAGAAAACAGATTCCTGCTTGGAAAACTTGAACTAGAAATACCCACACCCACTAGCTGCACAGCTCTTTCCTTAGCAAACAAGTTGATCAAACAGACACCTAATTCCTGGCAAAAAAGGAAGTGACTTCAGCCCTTTCTGTAAACAATGGTCTACTGCATATCACTGTACAATTCTGTTTAAATTTTTATGTTAAAATAATTTTAGATATAGTAAGTTGCAAAGATAGTACTGTGAACTCCTGTATACCCTTTACCCAAATTATTTTAATGAAGTATTAGGGTACATTTATCAAAAGAAGAAATTAACAATGATACACACACTTAACTAAACCATGTATCTGTATGAGTGTTAGTTGCTCAGTCGTGTCCGACTCTCTGCAAACCCATAGACTGTACCCCGCCAGGCTGCTCTGTCCATGGAATTCTCTAAGCAAGAACACTGGAGTGGGTTGCCGTCCCCTTCTTCAGGGGGTCTTCCAGACCTAGGGATCAAACCCAGGTCTCTCGCATTGTAGGCAGATTCTTTACCGACTGAGCTACCAGGGAAGCCCTAATTAAACCACACACTTTATCAGAATTTCCCGTTTCCCTTTGTTATTGTCCAGTCCCTCAGGCCTGTCCAACTCTGCAACCCCAGGGAGTGCAGCACGCCAGGCTTCCCCGTCTTTCGCTATCTCCCGGAGTTTGCTCAAACTCATCTCCACTGAGTCGATGACGCCATCCAACCGTCTCATCTCCTGTCGTTCCCTTCTCCTCCTGCCATCAATCTTTCCTGCATCAGGGTCCTTTCCAGTTTCCCTACTTAAGTCCTTTTCTGTTCGAGGATCCAATCCAGGATACCACAATTCATTCAGTGAGCTGCAGTTTTAACGTTCATAATTAGTAGAAAAAATACAGAAAAAGTAAGGAGGAGGGGAGAGAGGCAGAAATAGAGTCTCTCTAACCTGTTTCTCATGTCTACAATGTCAGACAAGGCCATTAAGCAGCAAGAGGGAAAGGAAGAGCCCGTTTACCAGCTTGTCCAAAACCTGCGGGGTTTCTAGAATCGGGGTCTGGCTCCACCCCCTTGCCAGGATCCTTGGCGGGCGAAGCACGGAGAGAGGCGCAAGGCGAGCGGGCCCCTGGCCGAGTCGCGCCGCCGCGGCCCCGACCCCGCGCCCCGAAGCGCGCTCACCGGGCGCGCGCCTCCGCGCCGCCGCTCCCCCGGCCACGCGAGCGCGCGGCGCGGCCCCGGGCGGGAGGGCGGGCGCGGCCCCGGGCT
>ML661337.1:179826-284661 GCA_007570785.1 Antilocapra americana | reverse complement strand
ACACACACACACACACACACACACACACACACACACACACACACACAGTCCCTGAGGAAAAGAGGGATCTAGGGCTCTTGAAGAGATATGGGTCTGGAATTCTCGAGGAGGAGGAAAGGACAAACTTTTTTTCTACATTCCTTAGTAAGGATTACATAACAACAATGTATCAGGCTTGAGGACAGTTTCTCCTTCCTGAAAACCTTCTGCCTAATCCTGTTACTTTAAAATTAAATTTTGGGAGAGGTCTAGCAAGATCTTTACAACTTGAGACATTCTTTTGATTTATTGTAATAACTAATTAAAAATATGTAACTCTCTTGCTTAGACTAGCAAGCACCCTCCGTCCCCCTTCTGAAGTCTATGTCAGAAGCTTTCTCTGTCATAGACTTTAATACTACTCTGCTACACAAAAGCTCTTGAGTGATCAAGCCTGGTCCCTGGTCCCGAAGCTAAATCTTCAGAGATCACAAATCAGACATCATTCACCGTAAGCTATCAATTTCTAGTGTGTATGTTCTTCCTTTTGCTCCGTCATAAAGTCAAAACATCCTAAGCTGAACCATTTTAAGTTGGGCACCATCTGTATATGCTTTTGTACATTTTGAATTCTATACAGAGTGCAAATATTACCACTTCCTTTTTTTTTCAAAAGAAAGAAAAATGGAAAATTGATATTTTATCTTTAACCTGTGTTTTATTTTAAGAGATCATCTTGATTTTCTTTTGTAATAAACTTTTACAGTTTTAACTCTCAACCCTTAATAGTATTATTCATTATATTTGAGTTTAGCTTTCTCACAGAGAAAAAAACCCAAACATAAACCTTTATACTATCCACCTCCTAGTCTAACAGCACAATTTCAATAAGAAAGTTTTATTGATAACTGGATAATTTATGTGACATCGGCAGAGAGAGATCAAGAGCGACTGTGCAGTGGCATTTTTGTTAAGAACTGTGATCTCTGACCCACTGCTCGATCCATTTCAGTATCTGATTGATGTTATCCTCTAGATCCTCTGGTTTATTGCTTGGCAGTTGATGCACTATTTCCTCCTTGTAGGATGCTAAAGCTTCTTCATGAAGAACTTGAAAAATCTCACACTGAACATTATCTTTTAGTTTCTTCTCATTATAACCCCTAGAAGGCAAAGAGGAGATAATCTGAATGGCATGAACTAGAGTCTTAGGAACAAATTAGAAACTGGACACTTCTGAATCTATACACTTTTTGAACACATGAAAAATCACACAAAAATACTTCTTAGTCTCTTTACCTGGAAATAATAGGTTGGCATTCCTCCCCCTACAATTTATCAGCCATTCAATTAGCAAACATCTACTTACCTCAAGCCAGATGCCCAGCTATGAGATAAACAGTCTAGAGTTATGGTTCTAAACTTTGAAAGTTAGAGGAATTAAGATATAGACAGATAAATAAATGGCATATAATAAAATAAAATGCATATGATAAAGAATATCATATACTAATTGAGTACTAGATCACACAGATGTATCTGTAGTTTACCAGTTCCAAAGACAGTGAAAAAATTAACTTGCATAATCTTCAGGAAGATGTAAATTAGCCAACTAGCTAGTGGAATGAGTAAGGAAAATTCAGACTCAAATTAAATTAGACTGAACTACTCAAAAAGTGATTAACTTTATGAAAAGATAGCCCACGGCATGGGAGAAAGTTTTTGCAAATCTTACATCTGATAAGGGACTTATATCTAAAATACATAAAGAAGCCTTACAACTTAATAAAAAAGGCCAAATAACCCAATTAAAAATTGGGCAAAAGGTCTAAATAGATATTTTTCCAAAAGATATACAAATGGCCCATAAGCACATGAAAAGGCACTCAATATCATTAGCCAACAAGGAAATGCAAATGAAAAGCACAGTGTGATACTACTTCACATCCACAAGGATGGCTACAATCAAAAAGATAATAGTAAGGATGTGAAAATACTGGAGGCATCATACACTACTCTCGAGAATGTAAAGTGGTCACGATGGAAAATGGCTGACAGTTTCTCAGAAAGTTATACGTAGCTATTTAACATGTGACCCAGAAATCCTATTCCTAGAGAAACTTCAATACCCAAGATAAATAAGTGAATGCATAATGTTTACAGAAAAACACATGCATGAATGTTCATAAAAGCATTCTTCATAACTGCCAAAAAGTTGAAACAACCCAAATGTCTATAATCTGATAAACAGATAAATCAAATATGGTATATTTATATAATGCAATATTATTTGGCAATAAAAAGTACTGGTACATGCTACAATACAGATGACCCTTGAAAACATTATGCTAAATAAAAGCCAGACACAAAAGATCACATTTTGTATGATTTCACTTATATAAAAAGTCTTGAATAGGCAAATCCACAGAGATAGAAAGTAAATTACTGGTTGCTGGGACTGGGGACTGAGGGGAGATGGGGAGTGACCGCTAATGGGTATGGGTTTTTTTGAGGCGAGGAGGTGGTGAACACTTTCAAAAATTGATTATAATAATGGATATACAACTCTGTGAATACACTGAAAACCACTGAAGTGCATGCATCAAATGGGCTGTATAATTCATATGGTATGTAAATTTATTTCAATAAGGTTTTTTCTTTAGGTGAATACTCATTAAAAAAATTAAATAGGTGATTAATTTTTTCAGTGGTTAAAAATGAGACTGCCTTTCTCATACTTTATTTACATAAAATTTTAATTTTGAATTAAAATGTTAAATTTGATGTTCTTGAGAAAAGACATATGTACCATACTGTCTCTATTACTTCTCTGTTCAAATATTTTTAATGGCTTTTCCTGCCTAAAGAAAGATGATGAAAGCTTCAGGTATTATTCCCACCTAACTTTCCCTGTATATTTCATACTATACTTTTTTGTGCAAGGATTGACTTCCCTTGTGGCTCAGATGGTAAAGAATCTGCCTGCAATTCAGGAGACCCAGGTTTGATCCCTGGGTTGGGAAGACCCCTGGAGAAGGAAATGTCAACCCACTCCAGTCTTCTTCCCTGGAGAATTCCATGGAGAGAGGGAGCCTGGCAGGTAAACAGGGTTGCAAAGAGTGTGACTCACAAACACACACACACACTTCAATGGTGTTTGATCAGAGCTGACTACGATCACTGAGAACACAAATTCTGAAACTGACCTTAGGCAAACTTCTGGAATTTTCCTTCCAGAAACTTCTCTCTAAATTCCTTTAAAATTCCCCCTTTGCCACAGCTTGAATCAAAAGACAGTTGGGAAATGTTTTCCATGAAACTTTGCTGTTTTCGTTTTTCTGGATTAAGCCTGATGCTCTCTTGGAAAGGATGAACTCAAATATATTGTGAAATGTTAATGTATCTTGTTAGTTTTTCATAAGTCTTCTCATTTCTGTTGTGAGGATGATTTAAGTGGGTAATGTTCATTCCATAGCAGAGAATATGCTATTGTCTTGGCTGTTTTCCTAGGGAAGCTTTACATTAGGGAAAAAGCATGACTAAACAGCTTTGCTATATATCGTATATTTTACTGAATCAGACTGTCAGTTAGGGTCTTCATTTACTTAGAAACTACTGCTTGTGTTTTACAAATGCATCTTTTTCTCTTAGGTTCATAATGTTGGTACTATACAGACTTGGTTTATAATGAGAACAAAATATAAAGTAGTCACATTTTCAAATAGAACCTTTTTGATGTTAGTATTTGTCAACTTCAGGAATCTGAGTAAAAGTTTATATAATACTTTAATAATTTAATGTTTTTCCTTTCTTACCTATTTTCAAGTCTTTTGTACAAAATACTGTTATCTGTTTTGAGCACAAATACTATATGAAACCAGCGTTCAGGGAAGAAATCACAACCATGGTAATCAACGATAACTCCACCTTCACTCATTTGGCTTTCTAACTCATCAACTACCTGCAAGAAAGGGAAAAAAATAAAGATGAATACTCTTTTAAAAACTGAGGTCAAAAAAATAAAAAGCTAAAAAAATATTATCACCTCAGTATGCAATCAATTAAAAAAAACCTGAGGTCAACTTTCCTATTAAATTTTTTAAATGTGTACTTTATTAAAAAAATTGTACTTACTCTATCTTCATCTAAAATGGGACAGTCATACTCTTCATCATAGCCATCATATAACTGCCCTAAAAGAGATTTACATTGGAATATTAAAGTAGTCTTTTCTTGGTAACTTTCAGTAATTTTCAATCAATTTTTTAGAGATAAGAGAGGGCACCAATACAACAATGTCACATGGACACCAAATATAGTGAGCAATGCTGATAAATTAGAATTTTGTCTAGAAGGAAATCTGGATAACAGTATAGCTTCCATTCAAAATTGAAACCATCTACAGAAAACCAACTTCAGTATTTGTGGTGCTATAAAAAGAAAACAGTTTTGTTGAGCGACAGATTGGTGGTGAGAGGGATACAAACACTCACATACAATAACAGCAGATTAAGTTCCAAACTTATTAGGCCAAGGATATGAAACTTATTAAAAGCAACAATTAGTGCTTGATTCCACAAATGAACCCATTGTCACTGAGGTCACATATTCATGGGGTTTGGGGAAGGAAAGTCAGTATACAAATGCTCCTTTACTTCTAGATTTCCAGCATCCCCAGAAGCCAAGGGTTAAATTTCAGAAGGTAAAACAAGAATGATGGGGGCAGGCATAAAGAAGGCAAATTTAAATCTAACATAAAAACTTTCCAGTAAACTAGTTTTCTTTCAAATGAAGTGTGTCATAAGGAGGTGAGACATACCAATCCCACCCTCACCCTGAACCCCTAGTTGGTATGTACTGTAGAGGCAGGCGTAGATCATCCTTTTAGCCATCTCAGAAAGTATGCTGTAGTCTTCTACCTCTTCCCCTTAACAATTTGGCACAGGTTGAAATAAGCTTAAAATGAGCATAAGTTCTGAAGTGACAAAAGGGTAGTGCTTGAGGGTTAGTGGAAGGCAGAGAGGCAGTTTTAACTGTCTCGCCTGGAGAGTCTATGGACTGATTCTGAGCACCGAACCACTTCTCTAGCATCCTAGTGTGACCTCCGACTTCCCAGGTTACTGTTCAGCTACCAGAAACTCTTACCTGCTAAAAAGTTAAACTGTCTTGGTGGGGGGGGAACTGGTTAACAATATAGAAAATAATCTAAACCCTTACTTAACACCACAAGTTCTAGGTGGAGTAAAAAGTTAATTACTACATTCCAAAGATAACTAATGGAAAACTAAACTTTACAAAGGAATGATTCGAGTCTGTGAAAAAAATAACTGATTCAAATAAATAAAATGTTAAATCTCTGAAGAATATTTTTTTTAAATAGGAGGGAGAAATATTTATACTAGGACAAAGGACCGAAATGTAGATTATATAAATATCTCAAAAACAGTAACCTAATAATAAGAAAACAACTCACACAAAATGGAAAAGATGATTAGTAAACAACACATGATAAAAAGTTGGACTTTCCCAGCAACTAAAGAGATGCAAATTTAAATGAGCCTTTTAATAACTGCTATATTATGTATTTAGTAAATTGACTCTGAAAACATGTAATTAATTTTTTTAGAGTCAACAGTGCATTTTATTATATATCTTAGATTCATACATTTCAAATATGCTTTTAAAGCTTAAGTTCAATACAAGATAAAAAATGTATATATAGCAGCGGTACTCAGGCACAAAATTTAGGAGACTGGAGCAAGCTCTTTCCCTAGCATACTGTGAATAGTATGTTATGAGCCATGCCAGTGGAATGTTTCCTTCTGACCTAGCTGCCTTTTTTGATTGGATTTTATTACAGTGAACAGCTTTAGAAGGTATAATATTGCTAGTAGAAAAGAAGACTTAAAATAAATAATAACTTGTATTTTCTTGAAGTCTTTAAGAGCTAAATGATCCCCTTTTCTCCTAATAGAGCTCCAAGATCATCTAATGAAAATCATATTGTCCATAAACTATCTGGAGCATCATCAGTCTAAGAATCACGGCTAAGAATCAATCAGCATTGAATTCGTGGTTATTCAATCAATGCCTTCTGGCTTCACGGAAGAGGTAATGGTACGATGGACTTCTCAGCGTCCTTGGATAGTGCTTTCCTCATATTGTAAGCGTCCTCATCCGGCTCCCCATTGCTCGCTGAACAGTACCCTCGACTATCCTGCACACGCTGTAGCCTAGCTGCTTGTACATGCTGACAGCAACTGGGATAGACACTCTTACAAAGATCAACAAAAAATCCACCCTTTCTTTCTGAAATCTCCAATAACTCCATAAAGTTTAGCAGCCAAACCACGGCGCCGAAATTCCAGGGCAACAACAGAGCTGTGATGTGCCCATGCGTTCTTCCCTTGCCACTGAGCCTTCTGCTTTGCCCATGATGTAACCCATTAACTCTCCACCAGGGGCCTCTGCAACGATGAAGTACTCTAGCCAGTGGGCGAGGTACTCTTAAGTAAAAAGGAATCCCGTTAAGTTTCTGTAAGTGGATCCAAGTTAAATGTTGAAGCAAAACAGGTCGTCGCATGTAAAGGCCAGGAGCGTGGTCATGGCGCCGCTGCTCCCACGGGAACCGGCTTCCAGCAACACTGCACCGGCCCGCCCTGGAAATCTGTAATTTTTTCAAGAAAAATGTCCTGTCCAGAGATTTCTTTGACCTCTGAATTTCTAACGAGAAAAAAGTGTAAAAGATGCTTTAAAATACTCAACAATAGTGAATTAGTTAAATCTTGTTTACTAACTGACTGAAGTATATAATTAAACTTGAGTAAATAAAGTATTAGGTTGTTAAATTTCTCCATTATTTTTACATTAATTTATACATACATACATATATACATATATATATATACATACATACATACACATATATATATATATATATACTTTACAATGCCACAAAATGAAGAATACCTACCGCTGATTTTGTACTATGTGAGAATCTGAGGTAGATAAATGTTCTTTCATATTTTAAGTCCAGACTAATAAAAAAATTTTTAAATATATGTTGTCTAAAATACAGCTATAGCAGTATTAAAATTATGAAAAGTCTTTATGTACTGCAATGCTGAAATGCAGGATTTTTTTAAGTCATGTTAATATATTTTAATAAAATAGTGTAATCAAAGCTTTCAAACATTCATTTCAAAAAGCATTTACCAAACACCATTTTCAGTAATTACAGAGGAAATGAAGATATAATTGTGAACAAATTGAACACCAAGACCAACTTAGTCCTTCCCTTCAACAGTTTACAGTAATATGAGAGATGACAGACAAGTAACCTGGAAATGGTAGTATTTAATGCTGTGGATCATGGTGCTTTGGGAGCAATAAGATGGTCATCTTTTAGGTGAGGAACATAAGCAGGATATTTGGGGAAGCTTCCTGGAGGAGGTAACTTCTAAGCAGAAACTTGAAGCTAAGGGGAAAAAAGTAGGGACAATGATCCTTCATTACCAGGTGGCTCAGTATGTAAAGAATCAGCCTGCCAACGCAGGAGACTCAGGAGACACAGTTTCAATTCCTGGGTTGGGAAGATTCCCTGGAGTAGGAAATGGCAACTCACTCTAGTATTCTTGCCTGGAAAATCCTACGGACAGAGGAGCCTGGTGGGCTCCAGTCCGCAGGGTCACAAAAAAGTCAGACACGACTTGGCAACTAAACAACGAGCTACTGAGATTCAGCACTGGCAACTAAACAACGAGCTACTGAGATTCAGCACTAACGGTCTTGAGGATGGTTCAGAGGTACCAGGGACACAGCATCAATGGTCTTATGAATAGAATAGGGGTTTCAAATGGATTTTTTTAAACTGTTAACATTAGAAGCCAAGTGCATCTGGATAGCATGTGAATGCATTTGTATGTGTGACGGGACAGGAATCAGGAGTGGACAAGCAGGCAGGGATGACATCAGAGCACCAAATGTTGATTTGGAAATATCCAGGTACTATCCCGATGGTTACATCTAGTAGATGTCTAGAAATTGGGCTAAGTTTTAATTATAAATCTAAGAGTCACCAGCAAAAAGAACTGACCGGTTCTGTGTCAATGAGATTACTAGACGGAGAGGCAGGATTACAAGATCACAGAGGAAAAAAGGTATATGGTGGGAAGGTGAGAATCAGATGAAAGGATTGGAATAGCAGTGTTAGTGAGAGGACAAGGAATAAGTTAGCTTCAAAGTCTTTTAGTGGTAGGGGATTAAAGTGAGGGGGAAAATGAGATACACAGAGGTTAGAGTGGGGATGGCAAGCTTTTTCTGTAAAGGGCCAGACAGTAAATATTTCAGAATTTACAGCCTACTCTTTAGCTAGTGGCTCCTACAAAACTAGGAGCAGCTTGCCAACCCTTGGGTTAGAAACACATCAAGATTCTAAGCGTTGTGGGCCAGATATTTGAAATGCATCTAATGTCTAGATCCATGGGCATGCTGGAGTTAGGGACAGAGTCTGAAGATTGATAAACTAGTGGCAGAAAAATTAAAGATGCTGATAACAAGTGTAATGAAATGACTGCACATGGGAAAAGACAGTGAGGAATGCACTGAATGAACAGGGATAAGAAAAGCAGTCTTGGTCCCTCCATATTTAGGATTCTCTATAGTTTTATTAAGCTTAATTCCCCACCTAATTTTTCCTGCTTTAGTTCTAAGCAACATAGCTGGTCTCTTACAAATAATACAGAAATTCAACATGATTACCAGGATGGCAATAAACTCCATTTAGACATATTCATTTAAAACCAGTTTTGGTCTCATGACTTATAGCTGGACGCGACTGAGCGACTTCACTTTCCCTTTTCGCTTTCATGCATTGAAGGAAATGGCAATCCACTCCAGTGTTCTTGCCTGGAGAATCCCAGGGATGGGGGAGCCTGGTGGGCTGCCGTCTATGGGGTCGCACAGAGTCGGACATAACTGAAGCGACTTAGCAGCAGCAGCGTGACTTATAGCAGGTTTCTAAACCTGAAACACTACTGACACTCTGAGGTTGGCCATGAAATTAAGACGCTTGCTCCTTGGAAGAAAAGCTGTGACCAACCTCGACAGCCTATTAAGAAGCAGAGACATTACTTTGTCAACAAAGGTCTGACTAGTCGAAGCTATGGTTTTTCCAGTAGTCATATACAGAGTTGGGCTATAAAAAAAGCTGAGCGCCAAAGAATTGATGCTTTTGAACGGTGGTGTTGGAAAAGACTCTTGAGAGTCCCTTGCATTGCAAGGAGACCCAACCAGTCCATCCTAAAGGAGATCAGTCCTGGGTGTTCACTGGAAGGACTGACGGTGAAGCTGAAACTCCAATACTTTGGCCACCTGATGCAAAGAACTGACTCACTGGAAAAGACCCTGATGCTGGGAATAATTGAAGGTGGGAGAAGGGGATGACAGAGGATGAGATGGTTGGATTGCCATCACCAACTCGATGGACATGAGTTTGACTAAGCTCCGGGAGTTGGTGATGGACAGAGAAGCCTGGCGTGCTGCAGTCCATGGGGTCACAAAGAGTCAGACACGACTGACCGACTGAACTGAATTCTGTTATGGAGACGGAGGACTGTCCTGTGAATTGCAGAATGTTCAGCAGAATCCTTGGCATCTACCTATTAGCGATCAGGAGAAAACCTCCCACTCCAGTTGTGACAAGCAAAATGTCTCAGAATAGCCCCTGGAGGACAAAATCACCCCATTGAGAAACAGTGCTTTGTAGAAAATTGAATGATTTCCCTTAAGACATATTACCATTTGGGGAAAAATGAGGCGGCTGAATGTCTCAAACTAACTCCTAGTTAGACTTTCAGATATGTTCAAATGGCATCTGTGGGGGGAAGAAAATCTGGTACATTTTTAAAAAATCTGATAAAGCACATCATTAAACATGTTAAATCAGACCAGAAATCCTTTATCTGGCATTATAGGAGGAAAAATGCCCCATTTATAAGGAAGATTCCATCTCATTAAATTACTCGTAATAAAATACAAACAGAATAGTCAAGACCACGCACCATGCACCAGCAAGGCACACAACTAAAATGGATTACGTGTAAGCAGAGACTCAATGAAGAGGAGAGTGTCTTACTGTGGATTATCCTTGGTCTGGTGTTACTGCTGCTCTCGATGCTATTCATGACAGATTATAATTTCATTAAGTTTAGGAACATTAAATTGAGTGGGTGAGAACTGGAACACGTGACTGAAATTGACTACTGTATGTAATTCTGAGACAAGGAAATGGCAACCCACTCCAGTATTTGTGCTGGGAAAATCCCATGTACAGAAGAGCCTGGCGGGCTAGTCTACTGGGTGGTAAGAGTCGGACATAATGTAGCGACAAGCACACGTGTGACTCTGAAATCACTTATCAATAAAGTTGCACAGGCAAAGGAACAAACCAGATTTCATATGGGTATAAAATGCAGAATGACAAGCTACACACAGTAGCAAATTGAGACCAAAGTTTTATCAACTATAATTTGAACACCAAACCTGGATTAAAAATAAAAGCATGATACTAGCTTATAGTATCAAGAATACAATGAGCAAAGATACATAAATGACCTACAAATTTTTAAGTAATGAGATACTGAGAAACACACCAAGGATCCTTAAATATAACCAAAGGAATAGAAAAATGGGACCTAAGGAAAACTCTTGTCAATTGAAAAAGGTACGTCTAAATGGTAAGTGTTAGTCACTCAGTCGTGTCTGACTTTTTTCGACTCTATGGACTGCAGCCAGGCAGGCTCCTCTGTCCAGGGCATTCTCCAGGCAAGAATACTGGGTAGCCACTCCCTTCTCCAGGGGATCTTCCCGACCTAGGCGATCAAACCCAGGTCTCCTGCACTGCAGGCAACTTCTTTACTGTCTGAGCCACCAGGGTTCACTATAAATACAAATCATGACCCAGTGGTCTCTCCAAAAAGCAGACATGGTTATACTTCAGCAATCTGAAAGAAAGGCCAATACTGACTTATACACCAGAGATCATAGTATGATCTAACCATGTGAAAACACTAGAAGTGACTCTAGTGGTAAGGAGCAGACTGCAACAACTTCAAGTTTTTCCAACGTTATTTCTGTTGGTGATGAGGTGGAAAACTGCATTTAAAAAAAAAAAAAGAAAATCTAAGAACATAACTGCCAAAGTACCAACAATTAAATGCACGAATTGCAACTTTATTTTTTACATTTAAAGGCTGATGAGAAACCATTACTAGTCCTATTAAAGAAAATCCAAAATAACAGCTCAATCGAACAGTATGGTAAGCATATTTACTCATTAAATACTATTTTTTCTAGAACACAACATGGAAACATCTAGCATGCATGTTTAATCTCAGTACAATAGATTCAAAATCAAGTATACATGTTACATGCTTCAAGGCTAGATTTACAAATTATCATAGTCATCTTCATCATCATCGTCGTCGTCATCATCATCATCACGTTTTCTTTTCAATGCATTTGATGCTTCATTGGCAGTATTTTGTGATGAGACCATGTTAGTGGTAATAAGAATATTTTTGGACCCAATTAATGATGGATTAATTAGAACATTCTGAACTGCTGATGTTGCAGGAATTGATGCTTTTACAGCTGGGGATTGTGAAGTGGGCATCTGTACTGTGAACCTTTGCCCTGTGAGGGACACTGGAGTCCCTACTTTAGTTGAAACGGACATGGCTTGTGGGGTTGGTGTGCCAAGCGTGGGAGTACTTGGTCTGCTAGTAACTGAACCAACACTTAACCTTGGAACTGTTATTCTTCCTGCAGAAGTAGACGCCTTTTTTTGTAAAGACTTAAGCCTGTAATTTGGAGCAGTCAAGCAATACCTATCAGGTGGCAATCTAGGCCCTGAGTATGGCTTGATCAATGGCAAAGGGGTTTGATTTCTTTGCCTTGCAATATCTAATAAAAAATCTCTTGGGGGAGGAGAGGTAAAAGACTGGTCAGCACGACACTGGATTGCCAATCGCACATCATCTGCATCAACAGTAGCTTTCTTAGCATGACTTGAGTAAATTTTTGCATCATCTAGAATTGTGGTCACATATCGGAAGGCAAACTCCAACATCTGATTTATAACTCTTGGTTCATATTCTGTAATCCCCATATCCTTCAGGATTTGTGCCATCATCTGTGCATCTTTCGGCATGCTCTTGGGAGAAGCCATCTTGCCAGACTCCATGATATCCGGTGATCAAACTTTAGATCATTTGAAAAAAATATGTACATTAGATCAAACGTGAAATAGTTACTTTAGTAGCAACTGTCAGGGACTTTCTTTCTCTCTATACATATATGCTTAGCACCACCCCAACCTTAGCACAACTCAAAATACTCTTCCTCATATTCAAACGGTCCTCTCTTCACGGAAGCTGTTCGAGTTATTACTGTCCACAAAAACTGCATGGGACAATATGTTCTATTTCTATGTTCCCAACAGAACATAAATTCCTTTATGGAAAATTTTCCCTTCTTTCTCACAAATATAGTGCTAATACTTCATTATTTCTCACTTTTTAAACAAACAAACCTAACACCAAAGTGTCCCTTACCTTCTCGAGCTAAATCACCCACATTAACGTATTTCAGTCCTGATCTTGATGCAAGTTCTTTGCCTAATGTAGTTTTTCCAACCCCTGGTGTACCTGTAAGACAAGCCACAGAAAAATACTGTTCATGAAATACTTCAGACTTTAGCCACTGATCTGCCCTTAAGGTTCTCAACAACTGAAATGAAAAGTTTCCTAATTAGCGATCCTGTACGAACACACACCATAACCTAATGAACTACCCAAAGCCTGCTGGATATCAGAGTTTCACCCAGTGTATCTGATTTTACCAGAGCGAGTGAGGCTTGGGAGAATCTGATGCCAATCACAGGCTGTTTGCACCATGGAAATTCCCAGAATAAAATTAGCCACCTCAAATAAACTGCCACCGTTTATTTGTTTTAATGTACACATACATACACACTGCATGCATATATATCAATATATACATATACCACATATTTCCTTCTTCATAAACGGCAATACTATACATTGTTCTTCACCTTCTTTTTCATATTGCTTCAAGATAAATAACCATACCTTTAATTTTCAGCTGTTCAGATTTAATGCCGCCCAAATTATGAAATCTGGTCATTATAATTAAAGATAAAAGGAATAAATTCAGGTCTACCTATAACGAAAATAACATTTTACCTCCAGTCCACTATAACACACCAAGTTTGAATCCTAAACTCACCATGTTTTCAATAAAATGCTCACATTTATATTTTTGACGATATGGTTTAATATTAAAAAACTAAGATACTGTCTGACACAAACAAATAAGATGTAAAACCTTGCTCTTAAAGAGCAGGCTAAATGTTAATTTGTTGACGTTAATCTGCTGCTCTCATTAACAGACATGCTGCCAGTATGCTTGTTTTGTTTAAAGATAAACCTGCTTTGTTTCCACAAAGAGCGCCTCAATTTTGTATTGCAACAGCATCTACACCCATTAGATTTTGACATGAATGTCTCGTGATGCTATTAACTACTACAATTTAACAGTTACACATTTTCAGAGTTAAACAAATTAGAAACAATATTCTTGAAGTCACTATGCGGCATTTTAGGGCCCCTCATATATAACAAGCGCCCTGAACATAGATCCAAAGACCCTGAGGAAGCCCCAAAATCATTCCGAGAATTTTACAGCATCTCTGGACGAGAAACGACCAGAGATGCTCAGCCGATGCCTTCCGTTCTTAAAATTTAAAAAGCTGCTGAAGCAACCTCCGCCAGCGTATATGACAAACCAACCACCCACAGCACAAACATCCGACTCCTTTCACCTCACTCTCAGATACAAAGGGAAAATGAGAGGCAGCTCAAGCAGCCCCAAGACCTAATAATGGCCTCCACCATTAACAGATCGACTACGGGGCAGATACTGCTTTACGTTATTTAGCTAACAACCCAACGACAATCCTACCCAAGTAAAAACAGCAGCCATTTACGACAACCAAAAACGTGATTAAGATCAGGGAGCCTGCCCAAGAAGCGCGCTGGGCCTATCGACCTCTCGCCCAGAATCCACGCTCGGCGGCCCCTCCCCGCCTCCGCCAGCCGCGAGGGCCGGCTCCAGAGGCCCCGCCGCCGCCGCGCCGCGCGACCCCCGCCGGGCCCCCCCAGAGCCCCAGCGAACGCCCCCGTGCCAGGCGCCAGCGCCCGCGGCGTCCCGGGCCGGCCCGGGCCTCCACCCCGCCCCAGCGCGCGCCCTGACCGGTGAGCAGGAGGTTCGGCAGCAACATGGTCCCCGCCGCGCTGGCCCGCACGCCTCCGCACGCGCGCGCTGCACTCTGGGAGGGGCCGCGGGGCGGGCCGCGGCGAGCGCCCGCGGCCCGGCAGCTCGCGACCTGCAGCGGCGCCCGAGGCCCACCCCCGCCGCCGTGTCACCCGCAGCGGCTACCCGGCCCTCCAGGACACGCTTCCGCCGCGGGGCCCGAGACCCCGGCCCGGGGGCGCCGGCGCCGCGAGTCAGGCAGTGCGCCGGACGCCCGCGGCGGTCGCTCCCCGGCGGCCCCGCCCTCCGGGCTGCGTCGCGGAAGCGCCGGCGGGGCGGAAGGCCCCCGGGGGCGGGGCCTCTGGGAGGCTTCCGCGCTGGGCTCGGGCCGGGCCGGTGGCGTGCCTTCCGCCTGGCGCAGAGCCTGGGCTCCGCCGCTCCCCTCCGCCCGCCAGGGGATGCAGCTACCCGAAAGTAAGGCTGTCGTGGCTGCGGCTGCGGTGTATATCTGTCCTGGCGACGCGAGTCCCTGCCTGCCTTCACGCCTTCCCGGCCTCTCGTGGCTCCTCCTCCCGAACTGCCCATCCCATCTGGGGGTGAGCGGGTGTGGGTGCAGAGCTCCGGCCTGGAGCGGAGGCTCGGGAGTTCCCCTCGGCTCTCGGCTGACGAGCAGCCTGACCGTGGGCAGATGGTTGAGCTTGGCTATCTCCAGGGCAGCGTGTCGGGTGGTGGTGGGTGTGCTGGAAGTACCCTTCAAGGTCACTTCTACCGCTGACATCTCATTTCAGGAGCCTGGTATCCTCAAGGACAGTTGCCTGCTTTTTAAAGGAGGTAACTGTCAGCCTTGTTTTCAAAGAGCAGCTAGAATTCTGACCAGAACAACAGCCTGTCTTATTTCGACGTGCCAGCTATGTTTACTCAAGGAGGTGCTTTTCCCACCTATGTACCTCTTTGAAACTGCAAAGCAGAGACGTTCCTAGTCGCGAAAAACTTGTGTGTATGATTTGCTTTCTAGTGTGTGGAAGTGTTTACACATAAACTATGTGTCTTCAAAGTATAAAGTTCAGTTTACAGGTTTTTAGACTAAAAAGCTTTCCTTCTCCCAAACTTAAAATTGCTGAGTTCGCCAGTTTATATAAATATTGAAGAACTATGAAATTCAGAAGTGTTGCCAAAAACATGATGACGTGTTCAAATAAGAACAAACAGTTACAGAAAAACTTTACAGTAAAATATAAAGTCTTTGTCTAAAGTCAGTGATACGTCTGAATTCATTGTACGGGTGCTTTTTTGGTTACTTCAAATTTGGGGAAAATTTTTGAAATTTAAAGTGTGGGGGAAAAGTTGATTTGTTTTATTTATTTTTGGCTGCCCTGGGTCTTCCTTGCTGCATGCAGGCTTTCTCTAGTTGCGGTGAGTGGGGGCTACGCTCTGGTGGCAGTGTGTGTACTTCGTGTTGGGGACTCCCCGCCTTTAGAGTGTGTGAGCTCAGTAGTGCGGTGCAGGGGCTTAGTTGCTCTCGTATGGGGGAGCTTTCCAGACTAGGAATGGAACTGATGTCCCCTCCATTGCAGGGCACAGTTTTAACCACTGGAGTGCCAGGGAAGCCCTGAAGTGTGGAAAATTTTAATTTTCAGTATAAAAAGTGCGCAAAGATAATTGTTTAATTTTTCTTAACAAAACAGAGGTACACAAATGTCTGGTTTTTCTGTATTATCTAATACATTATTGAGTTCATGTGAAAAAAATGTATCTCTGTAGATAATTGACAGCTATAGTCATTAAAAATAAAATTCACTTTAGCATTTTGATTTCTTACTGCATGTATATTTACTGTATTCTCTTTCACTAGTTCTTGAGCCTTTATTATGTTGTTGATTTCACCAATATATATTACTGTAATTCTGATTTACAATTTTCTGAATTTGAGATTTTCTTTTTCTTTTTTTCCCCCTAGGTGAATTATACTTTAATGTACTACAGGTTGTATACTACGGATGGGAACTATTGAAGTTTATAATGTCAAAAACTTCTTTTAGACCAAAGGTATCTTCCACAAAGGTATGATACACTAAAGTGGCCTTGCGATAGTTGTCCAAAAGGAGTTGTAAATTTTTGAATGTGTTCCTAATGACTTGTTACTGCAATCAAAGTAATGGTGCCCAGTGTTTATCGTAATTAGTGATCTAAAGAATCTAATAAATTGTGAAACAACTGTGCACTGAAAACACAACCTTAATTTTTTTAAGATGTATTTATTTTAATTGGAGGCTAATTACTTTAAAATATTGCAGTGGTTTTTGCCATACATTGACATGAATCAGCCATGGATGTACACGTGTCCCCCATCCCAAACCCCCCTCCCCATCCCATCCCTCAGGGTTGTCCCAGTGCACCAGCTTTGAGTGCCCTGTTTCATACATTGAACTTGGACTGGCAATCTGTTTCACATATGGTAATATACATGTTTCAATGCTATTCTCTCAGATCCCTCACCTTCTCCCACAGAGTCCAAAAATCTGTTCTTTACATCTGTGTCTCTCTCTTTTGCTGTCTTGCATAGAGGGTCATCATTACCATCTTTCTAAATTCCATATATATGCATTAATATACTGTATTGGTGTTTTTCTTTCTGACTTACTTCACTCTGTGTAATAGGCTACAGTTTCATCCACCTCATTAGAACTGATTCAAATGTATTCTTTTTAATAGCGGAGTAATATTCCATTGTGTGTATGTACCAAAGCTTTCTTATCCATTTGTCTGCCGATGGACATCTAGGTGTCCTAGCTATTGTAAACAGTGCTGTGATGAACTTTGGGAATGAAAGAGTATTAGAAGAAAAAGAAATATGTTGTATGTGGTATTATAACTTGAAAAGCCCTGCCTCTTAGAAATTCTATGGTTTAGTGTACCAGTTCTCAGTAAAGCTGTTGGGTGAGTGGGATGGGTGTCAGTTTACTAGAAATTATCCATTTTTCTAGTGGTGGATCTGATTTTCCTCTGACTGTAAGTAAATTATTGAACTTTACTGTTTCTCTTTCTTTCTTTTTTTTTTTAAGGAAGTTAAATTCACATTTATGTAAGAAATAAAACTAAAATGTATGAGTAACATGCATATTGAAGTTGCTAGATCAGAATTGCTATTAAGAGTTTTACTACTACTCATATTTTCATGTACTCTATTTTTATAAAGGAAAGGGGCCAAAATTGTAGTACCAGTGATAGTCTTTTAAAGAGGAGGAAATAAGAAGGGTAGCTGTGACTGAAATTTTTTTCCCCAGAGGCCTTCCTTCCTTTACCCTCTGCTGATCATAATCCTAACCTCTGCCTTTATAAGAGGAATAAAGTGTGATTTTGCATTCATAAAATATCTGTAAGCCCTAATTTCCTTCTCCTGAGCCTACTTGGAGTGCTAGTCTCTGTTTTATGTTTGGTTTTTTTTTTCTTTTCTTCCCAGCAAGAAGCATTGTGGAGTAAATGTTTCACAACTGTGGCTGAGCATTCTTCAAGGAAAATATATCTTTGTTCCCCCTTGTTAGCCAGGCAGAGAATTCCAAAAGTCAGGCACTGAACTAGATTTTTATAGATTTATACTGTTGGAATGTTAAGAAAAAGTTCACTTTTAAAATTAAAATTATTAAATATTTTTAATAATTAAAAAATTAAGTATTTTCAATACTCCTAAATATTGTTAGGTTAAAATATTTTGGTTTTGCATTTTTCTCTGTGTATCATTACAGAGGATTTTAAAGAAAAGGAAATGGTGGAAGGAAACATAGAGAGGTCAAGAGTGTCTATAGACCAGAGGACCGTGAAGTAAAACTCACTGATTTTCCTGCTCTATTAACCTAGTACTCTTTTTCCTGAACAAATCTGACAGATCATCTGCTCTGGAAAGCCTGCTTCCCTTTCAGAAACATACTAGTTGCTTCATGAACAGAAGAAAAATATAATCAAGTCATAAATACAGATTATTCATAGCATCAGTATTCACAGACCTTATCCTCAACAAACCTTAAGGCTGATAGGGATTATTTCAATGTATGAAATGGTTCTTAGTTTGTGAATATATTAATCTGGTCAAGGCAGAAGTGTTACTGCTCTACATGGTTAAAATCATGCCTTTTTCTTTATTCCATTTTGCTTCTTTTTTGATAGGTGATTTTAATATTTGTCTTTCAAGGCTACAAATGAATTTTAAAAGAATCAGCCTCATCTTTACTCTGATAGTGAAAGTCACAGAGTCGTATCCAACTCTTTGCAACCCCAGGGACTGTAGCCACCAGGCTCCCCTGTCCATGGGATTCTCCAGGCCAGAATCCTGGAGTGGGTTGCCATTTCCTTCTCCAGGGCTCTTCCAACCCAGGGATTGAACCTGAGTCTCCTGCATTGCATTCAGATTCTTTACTGTCTGAGCTACCAGGGAAGCCACCAATCTTTACCCTGGAAAGATGATTATTTATAAAAACAATTGTTTGTACTCTGTATTCATTTATATGGCATTCATCATTGCCATCGTCAAGTAGATAAGCATGCGTTTATACTTACTGTAAAGTAGAAAAATAACTAATACATAGAGTCAGTTTAATTTAAAGAACTAATTTGTGAGATTTATTGTCAATGTTGCTAATACAAGAATTTTTTAATAGAGTAGTTATATAGGGCATAGATGCAAAAAAAATATAACAGTGTTTATTTATATGGTTTCTGTTTTTCAGGTAACAAACTGGGTAGACCCATCATTTGATGGTTTTTCAGAAACTACAAGCATTTCTGCTATTACTGCCACATCATTAAGTGTGAATAACTCAAGTCTTAGAAGAAAAAAGGTGCCTTCCACGTTAGAAAGTAGCAGATTTCTGGCTAGCAAAGGAGGAAACCTATCTTCCTCTAAACAGATCTATGGTCTTGAAAATTCAAAAGAATATCTGTCAGAAAATGAACCATGGGTGGATAAATACAAACCAGAAACTCAGGTAATAATTAGCATGCAAAGAAATCTTCATAATTTAGTTTCAGGAATGAGAGGGATGTGCATTTTCATTTATTCATAAAAACGTTTTTGCCTAAATGAATTAGAAAAAAATAATAACGTCTAAGTTTTTTTTATATTTCCAGTCTTGAATTTTCCCAACAGTTATTCTGAAGCTACACCATTGGCTATTTGTCTTTGATTTAATTTAATTTAATCAACCCCTAACATTGACTTGATCTGTTTAATTTTTTGCTAAATGTACAGTCCTTCCCTGTTTATTACCTTACCAAAATGTATTTCAGGATTTTAAAATATTTTATAATTTCATATGTGCTTTAAATATTCATATGTTGTGGTCAGTTTAACAATAGAATTTTTCCATATCAATGTAAAGAATTGAATTAAGTATAATCAAAAAAACCTTTTTATTATATCATGTTACTCATTTGCTAGTTTTTTCATTAAAAATGTGTAGAATAATCTGTGCAATGTTTCAAAAATTTTCGAGTTAAATTGTTTTTATTTTAAACTTGAAAATTTTAGCATGAACTTGCTGTGCATAAAAAGAAAATTGAAGAAGTTGAAACCTGGTTAAAAGCTGAAGTCTTAGAAAGGCAGCCAAAACAGGTAACTAAATAAGAAATGTTTTTGTTTTTTTTAAGCAGTTTTTTTTTTTTTTTTTTTGCTTTTTTTTGTGTTTTTGTTTATTAATTTTTTTTTTTTTTTGGCCATGCTGAGTCTTTGTTGCAGCTAGCAGGGCTGCTCTCTAGTTGTGGTGAGAGGGCTTCTCATTGCAGTGCCTTCTCTTGCTGCAGAACACAGGCTTTGTATAGGACGTGTGGGCTTCAGGCCTCAGTAGTTGTGGCTCCTGGGCCGTAGAGCACAAGCTCAGGAGTAGTGTTGCGTGGGCTTAGTTGCTCTGAAGCGTATGGGATCTTCCCCACCCAGGGATCAAGTCTGTGTCTCCTGCATTGGCATGTGGATTCTTTACCCCTGAGCCACCAGGGAATCCCCAGGAAATGTTTAGAAATATTTGACTTCAGATGTTTCTCTGCCTTCTAACTTTTATGTTGACTTTGTACTCATGAGTCCATCTCACCTATAGTAGAAAGCTGTCTGACCTTACTACTTCTGCTTCATTACAAGACTCAAGAGACTTTGAGTTTTCTCCTCTACTTGTATCTCTTTTTCCCTCTTATGTATAAAGCGTAGTAAACCATTTGGGTGCTAATCTATTTAGCATATCAGATTATCTCACACTGAAGCAAGTAGGCAAATTACATACTAGTTTTTGTACTACATATAACCTGAAATAGTCATCATTTATTTTACCCTGTAAAATGTTTTTTCTTTCACTTCCTAATTCCATAATTGTCCTTGTCCCCCAAGCTAGAATATTCTTTCTCTCTGTCTTTTTAAACTTTTAAAATTTTGAGATTCTGCAAACATAAAGAAAAATAGAATAGTAAATAAATATTCACAAACCTGTAATACATCCATCATTTTCCCCCACGAGTATTTTAACATAAAATGTAAACATTTGACATTTAATTCCTTGATAGAATCTAGTGATCCATTCATATTCACATTTTTCCAGTTGTCCTCAAAATGTCTTTTATATCTGGTTTGTTACAACCACTGCATGATCAAGAACCACCCATTACATTTGATTATTATATCTCTTAAGGCTTTAAAATCCAGAACAGTTCCCTTCACCTTCTCTTTCTCTCCACGACATTGACTTATTTAAGAGACTAGGGTCTTGTTCTCCTGCTGTTTGAGGTTAAATTTGATCAGTAGATTAAGGAGATGATAGTCAAAACTCTTCATAGTAACTTCCTCTTGTATTTGGCACATAATCCATTGGGAGATAGTTTGGCAGCATATAGGATTTTCTGATAGTCTTTCACCTAAGAAATTAGTGTTCATTTTCAGACCTCGTCTGATTAGTGATTTTGTTAAGATTGTGAAGTGGTGAATTTTCTACTTCTGTTATTGTTATTTCTATAATTGTTAGCTGACATTTTTCTATAAATATAGATTGCCTCATCACTAACTGGCTTTGCTTAATTATTAATACCTTTAAATACATTTCCAACTGGAAAGATAGGATAAATTTTCAGTCATTTTCTTTCAACTTTGAGATGAAGAGTTGGTGTTTTAATTACCTCCAGTGATAAACGGGTCCTTTTTTGAATCAAGATTCTTTCTGTCTGGTTTGTCGATCTAACTTTTAGTTTCACTCAGAATGAATCTTCACTGTCAGCACTGGTATTCCTCTGCTGGCTCATAGAAATCTCTTGGTTCTCTGAATTCTTGGGCACTTTCTCAGAAAGCTTTTTCTCATTGTGTTGTTTGGTCAGTTCAACTAAATAGTCTTTATTTTTCAGTGACCACTGTGTTTTATCACTTATCAGTACTTTTTTTTTTTTAGTATAAGCATCATTGTGTCTTAAACCTACACAAGTGTTAACACAAGTGTTACTGTTACTGTTTTACCAGTAGGATGACTTAGGTATGTGTGCGTGTATATAGGTATTAGTGAAAGTATTTCCTCTACAGTTTGAAAATCTTCTTCCCTCTAAGAAGCTGTACTTTAACCAACCATGTACTCTTTATTATACAAAACTTTCAATATCAGTAATTATAAGACATTTTGATTTTTAAAATCCTGGATAACTTCTAGATTTCTCTATGGAAAAGCTAAAAAGATGGTTTATTCACTGAGTTTAATTTTGGAGGCCAACTTCTTTCCTTCAAAATATAGTAAATCTATTACAATGTAGGCATGGAGGGGGGGCGGTTAAAAAAGTATTTAGTGTTCTGATAGGAGACCAGCTCCCAATTCTGTTGCTGGAAACACAACCTGCTGTGTGGCTGTATCACATGTCAGAAAACATGCAGCTTTGTTTCATGAGAAAAATGCTGGGCTGCCTGTGTTTGAGCTTTCTCTTCTTTTAAAAATAAGTCGTTTCCTTAGAAGTAATCAGTTCTCATTATTTGCATTAGTTATGTTCTGTTAAAGTCACTGCAAGCACAGAATTAGCGAATCCTGAACCATTGTTCCTATGGGAAATGCAAGATTGATTCCTTCAAAACCTAATGTTAAAAGAAAACGAAAAACCTGATGTTTCTCTGGTCACATTTTCATCATTTCCCCATCAATACATAACCTAGAGTTTTATGTTTCTGTAAAGATACCTTATTTATTTATTTAAATTTTATTTATTTACTTATTTTTGGTGTGCAGGATCTTAGTTCCCTGCCCAAGAATCCAACCAGCATCCCCCTGCAGTGGATACACAGAGTCTTATCCACTCGATCGCCAGGGAAGTCCTCAAGATCCTTATTTAATATGTACTATTAGATCATTAACATTAAACTCATGGCCTGTAGAACTATAACTTATAAGGTATTCCATTAAGTTAAGACTTAGTTCTGTCACTGCCAGTGTCCAGGTTCAGTCACTGGTGGGGAAACTAAAATTCAGTAAGCTGCATGGCATGGCCAAAAAAACCAGTAATAGAATTAAATAAAATTAATAATGTAACTGGCTTTTCTCTGGGTCCAAGTACACATGCCCTTATTTACCATAGTTATTAAAGGTAAACAATCAAGCAAGGATCACAGCCCACTGTTATGTGTAGGATATCGTCCCTTGATAATTTTTCAGTTTTATACTTTTAAACTTTTTTTTTTCAGTGTGTGAGGGAATGTCACTGGGACCTGTAACCTTTAGTCTGTCTTTAGAGTTCTGTCTCTGGTAAATATATTTCTTAGTATACATTTCTTAAAAAGCCTGACATCCAAACTGAGGTCATTCCAAAAGAGTATTATACTTGTATAATATTGAACTATATAATCCAAAGAGAGGTTGATATTAAGATTGAATTTTCTGAGTTCAGGTATCCTCTAAAAATACTTGTTTCAGACATGACCTCTTTAATCTAGCTGAAGTTGTTTTAATTTGGCTGCTGAATAGTCCTTGGAAGGAACATAATGCAAGAATTGAGGATACAGTCACTGTGGAGGACAATACGGAGATTCCTTAAAAAATCAGGAATAAACCTACCATTGTTCAGTTGCTCAGTCATGTCCAACTCTACCATATGACCAAATGGTTTTATGATCATATGGTACCATAAAACTACTGTATGACCCAACAGTCCCACTACTGGGCATATACCCTGAGAAGAACCATAATTGAAAAAGACTCATGTACCCCGTTGTCCATCACAGCACTATTTACAATAGCTCTGACATGGAAGCAGCCCAGATGTCCATTGACAGATGAGTGGATAAAGCAGCTGCGGTACATATATGTAGTGGAGTATTACTCAGCCATAAAAGGGATGCATTTGAATCACTGCTGTTCTAACGAGGTGAATGAACTAGAGCCTGTTATACACAGTGAAGTAAGTCAGAGAAAATAGCATCTGTTAATGCATATTTATAGACTCTATAAAGATGGTACTGATGAAGCTAGCTGAGGGACAGCAGTGGAGATGCAAACAGAGAACAGACTTGTCAGCACAGCAGGGGAAGAAGAACATGGGACTAACTGAGAGAATAGTGTTGAAACATAAACAGTACCATTTTTGTAAAATTAGATAGCCAGTGTAAATTTGCTGTACGGCACAAGGGGTTCAGATCCAGTGCTCTGAGACAACCTAGAAGGAGAGACTGTGCTGGGAGGTTGGGGGGGGGGGCGGTCAGCAGGGAGGGGGCGTGTGTATGCCTGTGGCAGAAACCAACAGAATATTGTCAAGCAATTGTCCTCTAATTAAAAGTGTTTTTTTATAAGATACTAAGAAAAAATGACGTGTGTCCCCCCCTCAAAAAAAAAAAAAGAAGGAGGAATTATCAGAAGCTGTGTTTAGAAGTTCAGGAAATGAGATTCTTTTATCTATAGCTGGTTTATTCCAGCTAACATTGTGCAATTAAGTCTGCTTTTATGACTAAACATTTCTAGAGATAATATTTAAGAAGAATATTAAAACAATATTCTAACATTCCAATGATTTTGATTTTTTTATTGATGTTTATATTTGGTTTTAGGGTGGATCTATTTTGTTAATAACAGGACCTCCTGGATGTGGAAAAACAACAACTATAAAAATACTAGCAAAGGAGCATGGTATTCAAGTACAAGAGTGGATTAATCCAGTTTTACCAGAATTCCAAAAAGATGATTTCAAGGAGATATTTAATCCTGGTAAGGTTTGCTGTGAAGGTAGTGGAAATAGCAGGAAAGTGTATGCTTACAAAAGATTTGAAACAAGCCCCTCAGACCCTACTGGGTATGTTTTTGAAAGGAAGGTATATATTGCTACTCCTGTAATTGATTGGCATCTGCCCACTACCAGCTGCTTCACAAAGTCAAAGTAACAATCACATGAAAATATATGGGTGCATTTAGGTTCAGAGAGAAGTAGCTTTAGAAGAAGGAAAGAAAGGGTCCCTCCAATAAAAGAGGTGGTGCTAAGTCGCCCAGTCATGTCTGACTCATTGCGACCCCATGGACTGTGTAGTCTGCCAGGTTCCTCTGTCCATGGGGATTCTCCAGGCAAGAATACTGGAGGTGGATTCCATGCCCTCCTCCAGAGGATCTTCCAGACCCATGGATTCTTTGCCATCTAAGCCACCAGGGAAAGCCCTATGTGATGTAATATAATGTAATATTATATCACATATATGCTCATAAACTCCAGCATGATCATTTTTAACTTGCATAGCTTTCTTATTGCTGCTTTAGAGTAACTAGGCTAGGTGTATCCAGATATTTTGAAGTGCAGGGGTTTTTGTAGAAAGACAATTACCTATTTTAATGTGGGGTATTCTTTAAAATTCTTTTTTCAGGTTCTTCTATAACATCTGTGCATATGCACACCCTTTTGCTACTCCTGGAATTTTTACTGCTTTCTAGTAGGAATGTTACTTTTGACAATCTAGAAAGTCTTTACTTACAGTCTTGTGTATAAAATATTACTTTTTGTATTCCTATTAAGTTTACTAATCAGTCATTCTGTTTTTGTCATTAACACTTATTAAAGTAAAACTTACTATTATTGAAAATAGCTTATGTATGATCATGCACTTACTGGGAGAGTCTTCATTGTGTAGACAAAATCATAAATATTTTCACCACTTTTATGGTTTTTATACTGACAGCTGTGTTCTGAAATCAGTTAACTCCATATTACATTTCTTGGTACAGAAGCATTATACTGTTATTCATAGTGAGTTTGTCTTTTGAAATGAATATTCTGTTTTAAATTTGAACAGTTTTAAATTAAATAACACTCTGCAGTATTGTGTGCTACATTATCTTTATGTATATGTAAATGTATTCAATAATATTCATGTATGTTATGTACATGTATGTAATATTGATATATACCTAATTTGTGGAAAATAAAAGTGTTAAGTATGTTTCCTTTCAGAATCAAGCTTCCATATATTTCCCTGTCAGTCTCAGATAGCAGTTTTTAAGGAGTTTCTACTAAGAGCAACAAAGTATAACCAACTACAAATGCTTGGAGATGATCTGAGAACTGATAAGAAGATAATTCTAGTTGAAGTAAGGATAACTTTTGAAATTCCACTGTAACTGTTGAATAAACAATCACAAGATATGTCTTATGTGATAATGACATTAACTCTCTCCGTGGTACTAGTAGTGGTAAAATATAAAGTCTCTGTGTAATAGAATAAACCTAAAGTTTCTTGCATTAGACTTGGATAGAGTAACTATAGGTTGCATGTGTGTACATATTATAGGTTAGTGAACTTTAAAAATTTAATGGCCTAAATGTAGAAAGGCAAAAAAATATTTGGAAAATGATGTCTTAGTGAGAATATTATAACTTGTAGTGACCTGAAGAAATTTGATCTGAAAGTTCCATAGATGCTTATTACTATTTAGGATATCAGCTAGCTGATGTTTTCAGCTAGTTGATGTTTAATTTCTATAGAAGTTCTAATTATAGTACATTGAATAGATAATATTTTTCCCATTTTGGTAAATATAAGTCTGAAAATAAATTTATTATAATATAAATTTGCATGGGAATAAAACTGAGGTAATGTTTATCCTTTGTTTTTGGCAGGATTTACCTAACCAGTTCTATCGGGATTCTCATACTTTACATGAAGTTCTGAGGTGAGTTTCAGTGAAGTCTTCTAAAATTCCAAATTAAGTGACAGGAGGTCTAAATTTCAGCCTCACCTGCTGTCTTTTGTTGTTTAGGAAGTACGTGCAGATTGGCCGGTGTCCTCTAGTATTTATAATCTCCGACAGTCTCAGTGGAGATAATAGTCAAAGGTTACTGTTTCCCAAAGAAATTCAAGAAGAGTGTGCTATTTCAAATATTAGGTAAGAATGAAATTTCTGCTTAAAATTTCACGTACATACTGTATTTTCAATCACATAACCACTGTCTTTCTTTATAAAACTTTGACAGTTTCAACCCTGTGGCACCAACAATTATGATGAAGTTTCTTAATCGAATAGTGACAGTAGAAGCTAATAAGGTAAGTTTCTTAAGAACTGATTTTTTTCAACTTTACATTGTCGTTATAGAAAGCCAAACTTAAGTGATATTATATAAACTTGAGGAATTAGAAACATGAATTATCTCAGTTTTTAAAATTAAAAAAATTTAATTACACTCTTAAAGCGTGTCATTTTAGAAAATGTAGGAATGACTGGTTTTAAAAACCCGCAACCTGGCCTTTCCAGGTAGTGCCGTGGTTAGGACTCCATGCTTGCAGTGCCGGGAGTGCAGGTTCAACCCCTGGCTGGGGAACCAAGATCCTGCATGCCATGCAGCGTGGCCAGAAAATAAAACATTTAAACATCCTTAACCTTTCTCTAGACTTAACTTTATTTTTCACATTGAGGTAAATTTGCCTTTGCTTAGCTTAGTGTTCTAATTTGTGTCTATTGTTAAGAAACTGTTTCCTGCCATCTTGGTTCATTAATCAGTTATAATCCAACTCTGCTTATGTCCTGTGTCACTTTTCAAAGATTTAATAATTTTTTAAAATTATGGTAAAAAATACATCATAAAATTTACCATCTTAGACATTTTTTCCAGCATTATTGAGAGATAACTGACATATAGCATCATGTAAGTTTAAAGTGAATGACCCATTGACTTGATAAAACTTACATGATGTAAAATGATCGCCACCATAGCATTATCTAATACCTCCATCATGTCACATAAATTACCTTTTCTTTTTTGTGGTGAGAACATTTAAGATTTTTTTCTCTTAGCAACTTTCAAATATATAATATGCACAGTACTGTTTTAACTGTATTATATATTTGAAATATCTTAACCATTTTTAGTCATCCAGTTCAGTAGTGTTAAGTATACTATCGTTGTTCTGAAATCGCTGTTACTTTTAATGTATCATTTTTTTTAATCTTTCAAATCAAGATGATGTTAAAGTTAAATTGATGTAACTTCTCCTCCCAGCAGCATGGTTCTGGGTGGACCGACTGCTATCAATCAACTGGATTTTACATGAAACATAATTTGTTTTGCAATGCTGGATCACAGGAACTGAGGGAAATCTCCAGGGGAGAGGTTATATTGAGGATTAAACAAAATAATGCATGTATGTGCACACTTAGCTGAATAAATACAGCTATTAATAGTGAAACATTAGAAACACGGGAAATCCAGTAATGGAGGGAGCAGCTGCTGTGGTGAACTGTTAAGTCCTTAGTTCGTTTGAAGATATTTAGTGACGTGTGTGTGCTAAGTCGCCTCAGCCGTGTCCGACTCCTGGTGACCCTGTGGACGGCAGCACACAGGCTCCTGTCTTCATGGGATTCTCCAGGCAAGAATGCAGAAGCGTGTCCTCCGGGGGCGCTTCCTGACCCAGGGAGTGCACCCACGCACTGGCAGGCAGGGACTTTACCACTAGCGCCACCGGGAAGTCCCATTTAGTGATAAAGGGAAATACAGTTTAATGTCAAGTTAAAGATAACAGGATGCAAACTTACATGATAATGCTAACAATAGAAACAATGTTTTCAGCCCTTGAGATATGTCAGGCCCTATCCAAGGTATTTTTACATGTGTGATCTTATTAAACCCTTACTGCAACTATACAGAATTATCTCCATTTTATGGTAAAGAAACTGAACTTTGGAAGGAAATAACTTGACTAATATTCTGTGACTATTAAGTGTCAGATGAGTTTGAAGTTTTGTTCTGACTCCAATTTACCGTGCTGAAACAAAACATAGATTTGTTAATGACAGCCCAATGCACGTATATTCATAAACCTATATATACTAAAAGAAATAACATAAAAATGCTAAATGTGATTTGGGGTGGTTGAATTACTTATGAATTTTTTCTGCATTCTCTACTATAAGCATGATAACTATAAACTATAGTTTTAAATATTTATTAAAAAGTTGAAGAAATAGTAACAGTCAGCTTCATGTTATTTTATCATGTGACAATTTTTTTTTTTATGTGACAATTTTTTAAGACTAAGTCATTTCAAATGGCATTTACTCTAGCAAGTTGTTTTATACTAGTAAAAAGATTACCATAATTTCTTTGTTACATATTTAATGTGCTGTGCTTAGTCACTCAGCCATGTCAGACTTTTTGCCACCCCATGGACTTCAGCCCACCAGGCTCCTCTGTCCGTGCAGTTCTCCAGGCAAGAATACTAGAGTGGGTTGCCATGCTCTCCTCCACAGGACCATCAACCATCAACTCAACCCAGGAATCGAACCCAGGTCTCCTGCATTGCAGGCAGATTCTTTACCGTCCGAGCCACTAGGGAAACCCAAGAATACTGGAGTGGGTAGCCTATCCCTTCTCCAGGGAATCTTCTCGACCCAGCATGAAACCGGAGTTTCCTGCATTGCACGTGGAGTTTTTACTTGCTGAGCTACCAGGGAAGCCCATAGTAAATGTGCTTTACCTCAAATAGTTGACTTGTAAGAATGTTAGAACTAGTATACTTTTGAAATCATCATTGATACGTTACATCACAGGAGCATCAATAAGCCCAATTTTTAAATATAAATCAAATGTAAATGTAATATCAAATGTTATGATACTGTCTAGGGTCACCAAGGATGATAACCATAGTAAAGAAGATTTAAACGAGCTTAATCTCTTTTATTCTGTAACTTAGTTAATTATCTTAAGAAAGAGTATAGACATCTTATGTGAATGAGTTATAATAAAGAATGTTGACTATCTTAAGTATTTAAGTTTAAATAAATGTTTCTATGTATTTATAGGAAAAAAGATCTTTAGTCTTTTCTGATGTCATTAGGTATATAAAATGTGGAACGAACTGCTGGTCACACATTTCAGCCACATTTGCTATATTCACCATAGTTAACATCAGTAGTAGTTTCTTCAGCTCCAGGAATCATGATTTCAAATTATATTTTCTTGCTGGCAAGTAATCCATGTCTAAATTTTTTCAAAAACAAGCTACTCCTCCCAAAACAATTTTTAAAGTAAATGTATTCACAATAAATATGAAATTAATCTGGAAGCGAAGGCATGAGCAGGAAAATTTTGTGAGTGATGAAGAGAGACTTGCTGTCTAGATATTGGAACATAATATGAAACTGTAGAGAGTACAACAGTGTGATATTGGTGTAGACATAGACAAATGGAAAAGTAAAATGAGATGACAGCACAGAACTAGATCAGTATGTGTAAATGCGATTTTTTTCATACAATGAAAGTGGCATTTTACATCCTGAGGGAAAGAGTAGGCTGTTAGGGTTAATAAGTGGTATTGGAACAATTGCATATTCAAACAGAAGAATGTAAGATTCTCTGTTAAGTTCATACTATGCAGAAAAATAATTTAAACCTTGATTTAAAACTTAAATACAAAAATTAGAAGAGTATTAGGAAAAAATACTGACTTTGAGTTGGGGGAAAGTCTTCCTAAGCAAAGAAAAAACCTGAGAGCCATAGATTTACGTCAGAAAAATGGAAAATTTAGGAGATGACAGACGATATGGTAGAAAAAGATAAAAGACAAACAAGGGAATGAAAGACAAATGGGTAGTAAACATGAGACGTATTCAGGCCTACTAGTAATCAGAGAAAAAGACTGATAAACAGTGTTGCCAAAGATGAGGAAAAATGGACACTCTGACCTACCATTGCTGGGAAAAATAAAATCGGTGAACGTCACACTTTGAACGACACTCTACAGAAGTACTCTTGCACGTTGGCAAAGGGATAGGCAGTTGACTCTTGAACTGCATGGGGCCACATATATATGCTTTGTTTTCAGTAGTGAATACTACAGTACTACATGACCCATGATCGGCTGAATCTAAGGAATCACAACTACAGCTGCAGAGGGTCAACTATAGGCTATCCTTGGATGTTTATCTGTGAGTGGCTCCTGTCACTACACCACACTATACAAGGATCAGCTATATATATAGTACGTTTGTATCTGTGTATATATATAGGTCTGCAATGGTTGAAAAAAAATGGAAACATGGAAATATGCCTTCACTGATGGAAGTATTAGTTTAATTATACCTATAAATTTTTTTAAAATTATATAGATTTAAAGGAACTAACATAGATCATAAAGAATGTAATGATACATATGATCCCCACCTTGTGTTTAAAAAATGAACTCTTTGTATATCCTTATAGATACTATATATACTTACAGATGTATGAGCACAAAAAATGGTCTGGAAAGGTTCCTACTAAAATGTTAGCAGTTATGACAAAGTTGGAATTGTGGAGACTAAAAGTATACTAACTTGCTTAAAGAACTTTTAAGACAGCTTTCATTAATACAGTTAAAATATATTGAAAATCATAGCACAGTACTGTTTTTCTATTTTAAGCAATTTTTACAGGACCTGAAATGGGTTCACCTTTGAGCAATCACATGAATTCAGCTAAAGTCATATTGTCAGTAAACTATTATGAATTTCTGAAGGAAAAGAGAGGGTAAATTTCTCTTGCCTTATACTTGATCTACCAAGGATGTGAAATGTGATATATCATATACCTTAAATAACTGTATGAAATTTAGGCTTTAAATATGAGTTCATGCAGTTGTGGTTTTATTTTTAATACTCAACAGACTGTATTAATATGGTGAAGACTCCAGTGTAGGGATTTTCATGTAAATTTCAAATTTTCTTGTGTATTTAGTTTTATTATATTTTGAGGTCTCTCTCTGTGTATATATGTATGTGTGTGTATGTGTATATATATATATATATAGTGAGAGAGAGAACTTCAAAATATTATATAGCCTATTCCAAGTAAAAGTAAAACAGTGTTTTATAATCTTGAAGTTTTACTTTATGATGTCATTGACACTTGTACCTTCATAAGCAGACTATTATTTGACATCTAGGCTTTTTGGCATACAAATTTGAAAGATTCTAATATACTTCCATTAAGTTTAGAAAATAGAGAGGTTTGTTTGGTTCTTGTTTTAGAAAACATGTATTTTTAAAATTTTAATTGTTTCATTTTAGAATGGAGGAAAAATTGTTGTCCCTGATAAAACTTCTCTAGAGTTTCTCTGTCAAGGATGCTCTGGTGATATCAGAAGTGCAATAAATAGCCTCCAGTTTTCTTCCTCAACAGGTAATTGGGAAAGAGACACTCATAGTATTATATAGGTGACTAACTTTTTCTTGTTCATGAAATGAAATTAAATTAAACATACTTCAACTTGAAATTGGTATATACCCACTTATATTTTTTATTGAGACAATATAATAAAATTATGTATGTGTACATAGACACACCCTTATGAACGTGTCACCATATATATTTGCATATATGAGATAAAAGCTTATTTATTTATATAGTTCGCCACTTTACTTTTCAAAGTTGGTTTGGAATGAGACTTACTGGGAAAAAATTCTGGCTCTGCCACTTTTTAGTGACTTAATCGTGCAAGTTGCTTAGTCTTTCCATGCCTTTATTTTTTCACCTCTACATGAGCACCTGTCTCATCAAATTGTGTGAAGAATAAGTGAGGTGATACAGAGTGTTTCTTCCAGGACCGGACACATATTAAGTTCTCAAATGGCCAGCTGTTAATGAGTTTAATATTAGTTTATATATGATATGCTTAACAAATACATTTCCACTTATTAACATGTAAAAGGAGTGCCTCGCCATGCTGAAGTAAAGAGATAGCCCCACTAATGGCAGTGAATTAATTTTTATTCTTAATGATCATAATTTACTGCACACAGTTGTCATCAGAAAACTTTTACCAGGTGGCCTACTCTATGCTTAACACTGAGGGATTGATCTTAAAAAATTAATAGCTCTTTGGCACTCTCAAAATCTACCTGAACTCTAGTTTCTGTCCACAAGTGTAACCTGTTCACTTAGTTACATCCTTGTTTTTCAAAATAACAGTAAAGAATTAGGCATTTTAACTCAAACCAAAATTCTGCTTCTTCCTATAGAAACATGAATGTAAATTATCCTTAGGTTCACTACTAGAATTAGGGGTGGGTCATTTTGAGATCCTAACTACTGTTTATAATATTATTGCTCTGAACTCAGAAATTTCAGAAGGAAGAAAATAATTTTGGGGTGGGTTAGAAACTGGATTAACAGTTGTATGTTTTTTCATCTCATTCTCAGACCAGCCTAATGAGAAAGCACTAGGACTCAACCCAGATCCTGTGTTTCTGCTCTTCCTGGCTGGTTTCCTAAAATCATGCATTCTGAATTTTTAAAGATTTCCCAATGAAATTTGAACATGGGCATATTCGTAGGTTTGGAGACTGCCCAAATCAGTAAAGAAGTAATATAGAATCATTGTTAAGCAGGGTTTGCAGAACCAGACTGCCCAGATTCAAATCAGTTACTGGCTGATGACCTTAGCCATTTCTTTACTCTGTATAGTAATTGTTCTTCCCTGAAAGAGTTGTCGTGAGGACTGAATTAGTTAGTACATACCATGCACCAAGGATAGTACCTTGCCTTTGTGAGAAACCAAGGTAATAAAACTACATCAGAGAGCATGTCATTGTGTATGTCAAAATTTGAAATGTGTCATCATATTTTATTTTTTTTTATTGTTGCAGTATTTATTATGTATTTGACACACATACACAAAACCTAAGGAAAAAAAATTAATTGTATAGATCAGGCTTACTCATATGTAAATAGTTCTGGTGAGACTACATAATTTCTGTCACTGAAGATTAAATCTATCTTTTAGATGACATTTTATGTCATTTTAGTAGTTTAGTAACTGAAAGAGGACTCTGACTCAGTTTGTATACCTCATTATTATTTATTAGAAAAGCATTTAAACTAGAATACTTAGTGTAACTAGACTATATCTGAAATGTTCTGTTTTACTTTTCACGTTTTAATTTTATTTCAAATATTGTTTCTTTGGTGTATATTGTTTAGGAAAGAACACTTTACGGCCAAGGAAGAAAGAAATGTCTTCCTTAAAATCAGATGCTGTGCTGTCAAAATCAAAACGAAGACAAAAAACTGATAGGATATTTGAAAATCAGGAGATCCAAGCTATTGGTGGCAAAGATGTTTCCCTCTTTCTCTTCAGAGCTTTGGGGAAAATACTGTATTGTAAACGTAAGAAAACATTATACATTTTTAAAAAA
The DNA here is from genome assembly GCA_007570785.1 of Antilocapra americana. NCBI lineage: Eukaryota > Metazoa > Chordata > Mammalia > Artiodactyla > Antilocapridae > Antilocapra > Antilocapra americana. Next base: position 250,714 of record ML661337.1, on the reverse strand, counting down.
CATCTTATTATCTTACAATTAAAATTTTAAAACCCCATTTTTCAGAATGTCATATGTTTGGTTCAGTTTCAAGAATGATCTAAGATAGGTCAGATACTCTTTGGCATGACATAAGAAAGACGTAGCAGGAAAATGTACTTAGAGTATTTTGGGACTATAAGTAGAATTAAACATAAAAATAAACTTAAAAAAAAACAGCTGTTGAAAAATCTTCAAATGAGAGGTGCTATATAAAGATGATGCTATTTTTTTAATAATTCCAGACTTTTTTTTTGTAGGAGCACCTGTAACAGAAGTAGACCCACCTCGATTACCTTCTCATTTATCAGAGTATGACCGGGATACGTTGCTTGTTCAACCTGAGGTAAAGTCTCTAATAACACCTAGTACTATTTACACAGTACATACTATTTACATCTTTGTCCATATACATTTGACGGGTGAATTTTTACTAAAATTATATATACTTTTTTTTTATAGGAAGTAGTAGAAATGTCACACATGCCAGGAGAGTTATTTAATTTATATCTTCACCAGAACTATGTAGATTTCTTCATGGAGGTGGATGATCTTATGAGAGCCAGTGAATTTCTGAGTTTTGCGGATATCCTCAGTGGTGACTGGAATGTAAGACTTAAATGTTTTTGTTTATGACTGTTTCCTCAGAACTGAGAAAGAAAGTTTACTTTTACTCATACTTATGTGACATTATTTTAATTAACTTCTTAATAACTATGACAAAATTAATTTCATGCAACCAGTGTTTGCAGTGAAACTTCTGCAGTGAATCTGCTTTTTCTATGTTAATATAGCAATGATTTTTTCTGAAGTTATTTTCTGATAATAAAACTAATACATAGTTGGAAAATTTGACAAATTGAAAAGTAGATTGAAGGGAAGGAATGTACTACTTTCTTTTCATTTTTTTTTCATTTTTTCTTTTGGCCATACCATGTGACGTGTGGAATCTTAGTTCCCTGACCAGGGAATGCTGTGTACTACTTTCTGTACTTTCTGATAGTTTTTAAATTTATTTATTTAAAATTTGAAATTATTCACTGTAAAGTTTGTAATTTTTCTTAACGTTTCAACTTTGCTCTGACTGGTATCAGTTCAGTTCAGTAGCTCAGTCATGTCCGACTCTTTGCGACCCCATGAACCTCAGCACGCCAGGCCTCCCTGTCCATCACCAACTCCAAGAGTCTACCCAGACTCTTATCCATTGAGTAGATGATACCATCCAACCATCTCATCCTCTGTCATCCCCTTCTCCTCCTGCCCCCAATCTTTTCCAGCATCAAAGTCTTTTCAAATGAGTCAGCTCTTTGCATCAGGTGGCCAAAGTATTGGAGTTTCAGCTTCAACATCAGTCCTTCCAATGAACACCCAGGACTGATCTCCTTTAGGATGGACTGGTTGGATCTCCTTGCAGTCCAAGGGACTCTCAAGAGTCTTCTCCAACACCACAGTTCAAAAGCATGAATTCTTCTGCGCTTAGCTTTCTTTATAGTCCACTCTCACATCCATACATGACTACTGGGAAAACCATAGCCTTGACTAGACGGACCTTTGTGGACAAAGTAATGTCTCTGCTTTTTAATATGCTGTCTAGGTTGGTCATAACTTTCCTTCCAAGGAGTAAGCGTCTTTTAATTTCATGGCTGCAATATAGTAGTCACTAGACACATATGGCTATTTAAGTGAAATTAAAAATTCAGTTCCCTGGTCATGCTAGCCATATTTCCAGCATTTAAACATTTATGATACAGTCTCTGTTAATATACTTAGAATTTCATTATTTAGCAGTTGCATTTGCTTAATTATTTTATATTGCTTTTTTTTATTTTGAAATTTCATAACTCTCTTGACAAATAGAATATACAATGAATATCTGAATACTTTTAAGTTTTGTTCATCAGTTTTCACATTTTTCCACATTTGCTTAGTCTGTATTTTTACACACTTGTTTTGGCTGAAAGTTGGAAAGTAATTGTAGCATCACAGCACTTAAGCATGCATAAGGACATTGCTCTATTACAACCACAATAACATCACACCTAAGAGAATTAACATAATTAGTATGTATTATGATTAACATGAATTCAGTAAGGGCACTATCCTTCTTCGTTTCCCAAGGTACCTCAAAAATGTATTTAAAGTTGTTCCTACTACCCCCATCTGATAAACAGTTAATAGTCACACATTACATTTGGTTGTTATGTCAAATGAATTTTCTTCAGATAATTTTCTGGAACTATTACGTTTTTGGTTGTGGTGAATGTGAAAAAAAAATGACTATGTAGTAAGTAAATATGGTTAGCCTTTTTGGGGAGTCAGTAGTACCAATAAGTCTTACCAATAAGATTTGTAATACTGTCTTACAAATCTCTTAATTTCTTTATTTCACATCTTGTCTTCTTCTTTAGACACGCTCTTCACTCAGGGAATATAGTACATCTATAGCTACGAGAGGTGTGATACATTCCAACAAAGCCCGAGGATTTGCTCATTGCCAAGGAGGAGGATCAAGTTTTCGACCCTTACACAAACCCCAGTGGTTTCTAATAAATAAAAAGGTAAAAAAGAGAATTGTACATTTTCAATAAGTGAACTTCTTATCTTGTGTGAATTATATCCCAATAAATCTTATTTTTTTATTTAAGAGAAAAATGATCTTTCATTCTTAATAAGAAATAGTTGTTAAGGCTTATAGTTTTCTTAGAATTATGATAAAACATTAAAAGGACAGTCTTAAATGCTTTTTTAAAGAAAAAGCACTCAAAATTTGAAAGCATATACCTATTTTATTGGAATCAAAGTATACAGGCCTACTTTGTTTCACTGCACTTTAGTAAAGTGCTTTGCAGATAATGCGTTTCTTACAAATCGAAGGTTTGTGGCAATCCTGCGTCACGCAAGTCTGTCAGCATCATTTTCCCAACAGCATTGCTTATTTTGTGTCTCTGTGTCATACTTTGATGCACTATTTCAAACTCTTCACCAGCAAAAAGATCATGACTGGATGAAGTCTCAGGTGATGGTTAGCATTTTTTAAGCAATCAGTTTTTTAATTAGTGGGCTTCCCAGGCGGCTCAGTGGTAAAGAATCCACCTGCTAAGCAGGAGGCATGAGTTCAGACCCTGGGTGGGGAAGATCCCCAGGAGAAGGAAATCGTAACCCATTCCAGTATTCTTACCTGGGAAATCCCATCAACAGAGGAGCCTGGTGGGCTACAGTCCTTGGGGTCTCAAAGAGTTGGACACAACTAAACAGCGACAGAAGTTTTTCATTAAAGTATGTCGCACACTTTAATAGACTCTAGTCTAGTGGGAGCATAACTTTTATGTGCACTGGAAAGCCACAGCATTTGTGTGATTTGCTTTATTGTGATATTCACTTGATTGAAGTGGTCTAAAACTGGACCCACAATACTCTGAGGTATGCCTGTAGTTATATTTTCGTTTCAGTTGAAAATAAATCCTGGCTTTACCTCTAACCATCTGGACAAGTTGTTTCACCTAGTATGCATGCCTTTAGATTCTGATTCCACAACTATAAATGTATAAGGTTGGATTATTTAGAAGTCAAAAACAGGTGGCTCACAATTTGAATACAACATACAACACAAACAGATTTTGTTTTAATGAATTGCCCATGTTTAAAAATTAGTTTAATAGTTAAAACTTGAGTGTCCTGGAAAAACAAAAAAAGGAGGGCAACCCTGGTCCATAGTTAACATGGCCGTAATTGGCTCAAGCCAAGTATAACCCGCCCCTTGGTGGTGGGAGTGCTAGGTGCCACTGTCTCCGCCGTTCTGTTGCACTGGTTTCTGTTACCTGCCTGACTCCTATAGCAGCTGACTTTGTGACCCCTGAACTAGGTCATCTCTAAGATGTCTTCCAGTTCTGAATTCATCTGGCTAAAATATGAAAGTATCATTCATTACCTAAGAAAAATCTTTCGGTGGATTTCTTGGAGCAGTTTTTAAGCTTTAATATAAAGCTTTACTGACTTGCTTTGCTCTTTATAGCATGTGTATTAATTTTGCATTGGTTACATATAAATGATCCACAACCGTGAGCTCCTGAAACGCTAGAGATTATATTTCTCTTACCATCACCATAACACTGCACCTCTCTTAACTGAACAAAATACATTCTTTTATTGAGAAACAGTATCTTCACATAATTTATGATACGTGTATGCTTATAAACAGAAATCCTTTAATTTTTTTAAGGGCCTTCTATATAAGATCTTGTTCTTTCTGCTATTATATCAAATGTGAATTAGTTGTATAGATAACGTGCTTTGTTAGATAATACTAGGACTTACTAGAAAAGGCCCTAATGCTAGGAAAGATTGAGAGCAGGAGGAGGAGGAGACACAGGATGAGTTGGATGGCATCACCTACATGAGTTTGAGCGGAGACAGTGAAGGACAGGGAGACCTGGGGAGCTGCAGTCCATGAGATCACAAAGAGTCAGACACGACTTAGCAGTTGAACAACAACTGGACAGTTATAAAGAACTAATCAAGCTGCTTGATGCAGCCAGAAAAAAAAAAACTGATAAGATAAGCTCTTTAAGTGTCTAGTGTAGAAACCCACATTTATTGTGACATAATAAATGTATGTGTAGGCATAATTATCCATATTTAAATTTTTATTTTTCATTTCACCTTTTTTTTTCCTCCTCTACAGTATCGGGAAAATTGCCTGGCAGCAAAAGCACTTTTTTCTGACTTCTGCTTACCAGCTTTGTGCCTCCAGACTCAGCTATTGCCATACCTTGCTTTGCTAACCATTCCAATGAGAAATCAAGGTAATAACATGTTTTTTTATTATTCCCAAGAAGTAGTGTTTTATATTTTGCGCATCAGGTCATTTCTGTGTACCACTGACACTCATTTTTTTCCTCTTTTTTTTTTGAATCAGAATTAATATGCTTTTTGATTAAAAAAAAGAAGTATATAAAGTAAAAATCGAAAGTCCCCTATAAACCATAGTAATTTCTTCTCACAGATTGGTGTAAATTCTTCTAGACATTTTTCTGTGCATATATAATAGTGAAAGTAAGTTTTAATTTGCTTTTGTCACTTATCCATAGAGCTCCATATTTTATAAATTAGCACAAAGGAGCTCTGGAGTCTGGGAAGTCCAAAATCAGGGTGCCAGCATATCTCCTAAGGGGTTACTATATCAAAATATGACTTTGAGGTGACAGAAACATTTAGTCCGTAATAGCAGCAATGCTAAAGTATATTCAGATTTAACTCATTCAGTCTTGTTGATAATGTATTTTGGTTGATTCAATATTACAAATAGTGTCCATTAATAGTATATTTACTTTGCTTTTCCTAATTTTGAAGTTATAAAGAATGCTTTAAAAAAAAGTGAGAGACTTTTCTGGTGGTCCAGTAGTTAAGAATCCACCTTCCAATGCAGGGGATGTGGGTTCAAAGATCTCACATGCTGTGAAGCAGTTGAGCCCATGCACTGCAACCAGAGAAAGCCTACGACGCTGCACGGAGACCCGGCACAGCCAGCAACCTGGGTGATACCCGCTTGCCCGATACGTGTCTACTGAGGTCTGCCTTTCTTGAAGAGGACCAATTTTCCATCCGCTGTTTCTCTTTTTCAGCATGTATCTTAAGGCCCATATTTCATTGACAGTCTTAGGTCACATGGAGAAGTGCACTTCAGATGATTCACTTAGCTATTCAGCTGCTGTCTCTTCAGTCTCCTTGATTTAGAATAGGACCTTGTTCCTTTGTCCATTATGTCTTTTTTTTGGCTGCACTGGGTCTCCCTTGCAGTATGCAGACTTCTTCTCTGCTTGCGGCCCACGGGCCCCTCTTGTTGGGCACTCTGGCTTCTGGCTGTGGAGCGTTGGCCCTGGAGCACGCAGACTCGGTAGCTGCGGCACGTGGGCTTCTGTAGTTGTAGCACATGAACTTGGTTATCCCGTGGTGTGTAGAACCCTAGGTCTTGACCAGGGAGCAGACTTGTGTGCTCTGCATTGGAAGGCAGATTCTTGACCACTGGCCCACCAGGGAGGTCCCCGTCCATTGCATTTTTGAAGCATGTAAGATTGTTACGAAATGGACTGTCCCTCAGTTTCAGTGTATCTGAAGATTTGGTTTATCTATCTGAGTGGATACAGGGTATGTATTTTTGTCAGGAATACCACAGAAGTGATGCCATGCTCTTCTCAGTGCATCACATCAGGAGAATACAGTGTCTATTTATACCATGCTGGTGAAGTTAACTTTAATTAGTTTGTAAGATAATTATCTCTGAGGTTCTTTAATGTAAAATTATTAAGTATGTTGTAGGGAAACACTTTGAGACTATGTAAATATCCATTTCTCATTAAAATTTCACCCACTAGTCATAGCATCTTTTGATAATTATTTCCTGAATCTGTGATAGTTAGCAAGTCATGATTTTCTAATGGCATTATTCCTTCTACATTCCTGTTAGTAAATTCTGCTGTAAGGTATCGCTTCACCCTCTTCCCCGTTTGTTTATATTAGTATGGAATCTGGATTCTTATTTTGTCAGCTGTTGTTTCTCACTGTCATTATTTATTTTGGTCCAGATTTGGCCAATGCAAGCTGCTTTAGGGTGACTCTGTGCCTTTACTCTTAGAGTAGTTTCTGATACAAAATGTTCCAGAATTATTTCATACTTTGCTGCAAAAAAAATCCTATTTTTGGACTTAGAAATCTCCAGGAGTTCTGGTTCCTTTTAGTGGATATGAACCCGTCTCCCACTTTGCTAAATATATTTACTTAATTCCTCTGTCTATAACCTGTCTCCTAACCATGCAGGCTGTTCCTTCAGCTCTAGCCCTGTTGCCACCAGCTCATGTTGGCACAGCTGGCCACATTCTTTGTCCCACTCCCAGCTGTGGGACAGTGAATGGTTTGATTTAATAAGAGTTCCCTTGGACAAGACTTGTCAGCATCACCTGGAATCTGGAGAAAAATGCAGAATCTCAGGCCTCAGTCAAGACGTGCTGAATTGATCCACATTTTAATGAGATTCTCCAGGTGATTCTTATGCAGATGTTTGAGAAATATTGGTTTGGATTACTCATGCCGGAATCATCTGGAGAATCATTATATCCACCAGTTACAAGTTCAGATTCCAGGATCACAACTCAAGTTTTCCATATCAAAAAGCTGGTTTTGAAAATCCTAATGGTGTTGTATATTGGATTTTTAAAAAGGTAAGTGTCCAAGAGCTCTCTTAGAGTTTGATTTGCAAACTTTAGAAGGTTCATAAAATGTAGTAAAAAATAGGATGTTTTGGCTTTTCTTTTTATTCATTAATTTTTCTCTTTTTAATCATCAAATTTTATCCCATTTCTTTCATTTTATTTACTGTGTCATTTCAGACATTATCACTTTATGTTTCTTCTTCTCTCTATCCTCTTTTCTAGTCCTCCATTAGTGTTTTGTTGGAAGGCTTAAAAAAAGCATTCTGTTTTCTCTTTCATTGCATGTCTGTCAGTCTGTGCTCAAGGTTACGGATTGTTTCTTCTCCCTGTTCAAATTTACTACTGAACCCCTCTAGTGGATTTTTCATTTCGATTATTGTACTTTTCAAGTCCAGATTTCTGTTTGGTTCTTTCTGCAGTTTCCTTCTCTGTTAAGGGCTTCCCTAGTGGCTCAGACGGTCAGGAATCTGCCTGTAGTGCGGGAGACCTGGGTTCAATCCCTGGGTCAGGAGATCCCCTGGAGGAGGGAATAGCAACCCACTCTAATATTCTTGCCTAGAGAATTCCACGGAGAGAGGATCCTGGCAAGATACAGCCTGTGGTGTCACAGAGTCAGATGCAATTGAGTGACTAACACAGTTCTCTTTATTGATGTTCCCTATTTTATGAACCATTGTCATTATAGCTCTCATCACTTCTTTAAATAAGGTTTCCTTTTGTTCTTTGAAAATCTTTATAATGGCTCCTTTCTATGAAGTCTTTTTCTGTTGAGTTTAATGTCTGGTCCCTCAGAGTTTCTGTTACCTACTCTTCTCCTGTGTATGGATCAGATTTTCTTGTCTCTTTGTATCATCTCACAATGATACAGTTTTGTTGAAAACTGGGCTAATTTGGGTAATATATTGTAGCTCCTCTGGATACTGAGTCACCTCCACTCTCTGGGGCTTGTTTTTACTGTTGTTTGTTAATTGTTTAGTGCTTTGACTAAACTATTGATGAAGTCTGTTTCCCCCTACAGTATGAAGCCTCTGTCACTCCTCAGTGAGCTCAGCTTCGGACATGCCCACAATCAGCATGAGCTGTCAGTGGTTTTAGGAGGGCTCTTTATAACTGTTTCTTTCCCTTATTTTTGTTAAATTGTCTGCCTTACTTGATATCACACCCACCTGTTCTGTTTCACTAATTACTGGCAGATCGCTCTGTTGTTTTCAGTAGTGTCAAGGGGTTATAAATTATTCCACAGTCTGATCCAGTTAAATGTGGGCAGGAGCAGATCTTGAAGCCAGTGTCAGGTTTGTTCTGACCCCAGGCCGGGGGCTCTTCTTATTTGTCTCCTTCCTAGTTCTTTTCTGATAAACTATCTGGCTTTTGCTCAGCTTGTTAGTCTTAAGAGGAACTGTTGGTTTCAAGAGGGCCCCTTGGCTTGGACTTCCCAACATTCTGTTTCATATAACTCCAGTTCCTTTGGGTGGAGCCTCAGGTCTCTCTTTTCATATAAAATGCCTCTGGGCAAGATCTCTGAGCCACTCTTCTGCGTGTGTACTCAGCTGAAGGGAGCCGCTGCTGATCTTGGCTTGGCCTCTCGCAGTGTGGACATTCTGCCCTACAAATGAGTTGTGGCGAGGGTGACTGCGTTTCAGAGGGGAGGCGGTGTTCCTGCCCTGCTGTGCCCTGGGGTGGAGCCTCCATCCTTTGCCCTGGGCTGGGTGGAGAAAGGGAGCCCCAAACCCTAGGGTGGCCACACTCACGAGGGGAAGCTCTGTGTTCTTGGCTGCATCCACCTGAAGTGAAGTATCTCCCGAGCTGAGGAAGGGGAAGAGCAGATCATGACTCAAATGCAGGACTCTTTGCTATTAGATGTTCTTGAGTAAATGTTTCCTCATAACATAACATTTACCATCTTAAACTATTTTCTTTGTTTATGTCTTTGGCTGTGCCGGGTCTTTGTATCTGCACAGGCTTTTCTCTAGCTGTGGCAAGCGGGGGCCAACCTCTAGTTGCGGTGCCCAAGCTTCTCATTGCAGCGGCTTCTCTTGTTGTGGAGCACAGTCTCTAGAGTGTTCAGGCTTCAGCAGTTGCAGCTCTCAGGTCTAGAGCACAGGCTCCGTAATTGTGGCACACGGACCTAGTTGTTCCACGGCACGTATGATTGTCCTCGACCAGGGATCAGACCCATCTCCTGCATCGGCAGGTGGATCCCCTTGGCAGGGAAGCACCCATCTTAAACTGTTTTTAAGTATAAAGATTCCCTAGAGAAGGGAAAGGCTACCCAGTCCAGTATTCTGGTCTGGAGAATTCCATGGACTATATAGTCCATGGGGTCACAAATAGTTGGATGTGACTGAGCGACTTTCACTTTTCAGTAGTCTTAAGTATATTTACTTTGTTGGGCAGCAAATCTCCAGAACTTTTTCATTTTGAAAAATTGAAACTACCACATTAAACACTTAACCACCTCCCTTCCACCCCCATGCTATCCCCTGAAAACACTGCCTACTCTCTGTCTATGAATTTGACCACCCTCTGTACCCCACTTTAGTGCAGTCATACAGTATTTGTCTTTTTATGACTGGCTTATTTCACTTAGCATGTCAACAAGTTTTATCCACATTATAGCATGTGTCAGAATTTCCTTCCTTTTTGAAGCTGGATAATATGATATTGTATATATATTTACCACATTTTGTTTATCCATTCACCTTTGATGGACACGAGTTGCTTCCACCCTTTGACAATTACCAATAATGCTGCTGTTATAAAAATGGGTATACAGGTATTTCTTCTCAAGAGCTTGCTTTCAATTTCTTTCTTCCTTGGGTGTGTAGCCAGAAGTGGAATTGCTAGATCATATAGTTACTCTGTGTTTAAGTTTTTGAGGAACTACCTTACCATTTTCCACAGCAGTTACACCATTTTATATTCCTACAGCTTTGTCCACATCCTTGTTGCCTTGTTGTTTTATGAGTTTTTTTGTTAATAGTCATCTTAAGGGGTGTCTCATGGTTTTGGTTTGCATTTTCCTAACTATTTGTGACTTTAAGCATTTTTTCATGTGCTTTTTGGCCATTCTTCTTTGGAGAAATGTCTGTTTAAAACTTTTTAAAAATTTCTGTTTTAGCTCAAATTTCTTTTATCCAAGATATTGGAAGACTTCCTCTAAAGCGACACTTTGGAAGGTAAGCTGATCATTTTCATTTTCAAAGAGCTGTTACCTAAATAACCACCAAATACTTTATCTGTTTATTCATTATACAGTCAATAATTTGTAAAGGTTAAGAAATACATGTTGTACCAGTGATCAAAGACTAAGTGATCGCATTGTAGACACATAGCGATACATATATATATGTATACACATACATATAATAGAATTTCTTACCACCTCAGAATCAGGTTAAATAGAGTCATCGGATTACAAAGGCAATGGAATCTTTGAAATCCTTGAGTTCAGCACATTTTGCATAACTGAAAACTTCTTTGCTTAATGTTTTCTTAGTGTATATTTGGAGTGTATGATGGTCAGGAGCTTTTTGTTTATCACTGAAAATTGAGACAAGTGAAAAAATACATAAATATAGGGATAAATCTCCATCTTTACTGTTTATTCTATTGCAAAATAGCTTCTAGGCTAATATCAGTGATTAACACAGTGCCTGTAGTTCATTTCTACTTGACTTATCTGTAAGAGCAAATTATGCATTCAGGCTTCTAAAAAAGGTTTAAAAAGTACTTGCGTCCTGGTTTTAAGGATAAAAGTAAATGATAGAAATGGCACCTATTACCCCTTCTGCTAGTTCTATTCCTGGTCCCAAATGGAAAACTTGCTTATCTGGGATTTTTTCCCCTCTATTTCATAGATTCAATAAAGGCCTTTCTTTAATGGTTTCTTCTGTACAGTGACTTAGCTATGGGGAGTGCATCTTTCCTTTCACAGAAAGATAATGATGGATGGATTTTAGAGCATCATCCCAGTGGATATGATCAGGGCTCAGACCTTTTATAAACTTCCCTTTTTTCCTCACTTCTCTCTTAATCAAAGAAGGACCAGCTATTCTCACTGGCTCCTTTCCCTCCAAGATAATGACATCAAAATCAAGGGAAGACAGTTGTCTTCTGTTGCCTTTTTCCTCCTAAGATGTAATTAAAAGAATGAGAGTCATTATTTTTTATTGGTTCAAGTACTTGATCTGAATTGGGAGGCAGGATTTGTTGGTACTGCTTATCACAATGACTGGTATTGTTGTCTTTCACTTACAGTGGCCATATTTAACATTATCTTTGATATATATTGATAACGTTGAATATTCTGATACTTAAACTTGATATTTAATATTTCTATTTAATAGCTGCATAGTTTCCTTTAATTGAACCTCCACCTTATTTTGTATTAATACATTTAGCTTGTTTCCAGCTTTTATTATTACAACCTTCCTTGAAGCTAAATCATCATGTATATCAAATACTGTTTATGTAGGATGAATTCTGTGAAATAAAGTTGCTGGATCAGTGGATGTACACCTTTGCTCTATGTTGCCAGATCGCTTCCAGGAATATTTTGCCAATCTTAATGCCCACTTACAGTGTCTCAGCATGTTCTTTTCTCCTAATGCTTTCCACTACTGGGTTTTATTATCTTAAAAGATCTTTTCCAGTTTGAAAGATGACAGTGTTATTTTAATTTCCATTTTAAAATTACAAATTAGGTTGAGCAATTTATTTAGTAACCATTCTTCTCCATAAGCTCTCTGTTCATGTTTTATATCTGTTTTTTATTTATTTCATTTAATTTTTTCTTTTCATAAGAACTGTTTACTAAAGATATTGTGTTATAAGTTGTAATGATTTATTCAGTTCGTCATTTACCTATTAGTTCTGTTTATATTATTAAATAAACTGGAGCGCCTGGTTTAAAAGCACAAGGAAGGTAAATGAGAGACTATGGGAGATGGCTTTATAATCTTCAAACTCTTGACGTAATTTAAAAGAATCTTCTCCTTTGATTATTAGTGCCTGTGTTATGAATCTGGCAGGTTGAAAATGGAAGCCCTGACTGACAGAGAGAATGGAATGATAGAGGTGGACAGCGGAGATGAAGCCCAGCTTACTGGAGGACAGTCTGCAGAGGAAGCACTGGGTGAACCCACTCAAACCGCTGAACCTGAAACCTGGTCTCTTCCTTTGAGTCAGAATAGTGGGAATGAACTGCCGGCCAGCCAGCCTCAGCCCTTTTCAGCCCAGGGAGACGGGGAAGAAGAAGACATGATAATAGAAGACTATGAGAGTGATGGGACATAGAAAGTAGCCTGCCCATGAGACTGTGAACTCACAGATTCATATTCATGTTATTCAGTGGTACTTGAACAGTGGTAATAGACTTCAGGTGAATTAGTTTGTTAATTCTTCTCGTAGTATTTCAGCACAGAGAACTGACCTCTGTTATGTTGAAGTAAATAGAAGCTCAAACCGTGAAATAATCTCAGTTTTTTCCTCTAGTATTTATTTAGTCTTGTGAGTGGTGTTGGGAGAGGAGGTCAGTGTGTATGAAGTGCGTTTGAACGTTATGCCAAATACCAGAAAATGTGAAGGAATAATTCAGAACACAGAAACTCTATGGGCTGTAAATAAGAATTATAAAACCTCTTAGGATGCAATTATGAGTGTAAATAAACTTTGTGCCTTATTCACAATTTCTCTCTGGTCTCTAGCTTCTCAGATACCATTTTTATATGTTGTACAGTGGAATGTTTTAGATAACTTTCTGGAAACTATTTACATAATTTATATCAAAATTAAAATATTGAATTTCTTTCTGTTTCTTCCGTATTTCATGTTTCCTAACATGCACTGTCTGCCGTGTATCACTGGGCATAGGACACAAGTCTCTTCATTTAGTGCCAAACTTTTTCAAAAACAGGGAAGGAAGGGAATGGCAACCTTGCGAAGAAAACTCTCGGGAGGGGTTAATCTCCCCCTTAATGACCTTTGCAGAGCTCTCGCCGGATCCGAAGCTACTGCTATCAGGTGTGGCCGGGGCCGGTGGGGGACGCCGACCCGCCCAGGCCCCAGGCGGGAGTCCGGGCCTGACAAAGCCGGGCGGGGCGAAGCTCGGCCCGGCCCCGCCCCAGGAGCCCGGTCTGGGTTTCAGGGCCGCGGGCGGCGAGGGCGCCTCGGCAGGTGGCCGCTCAGGTGAGCTGGGCCCGAGGGGTGGGGCCCACGTGGCCGGGCCGCGGGCGGCGCGGGGCGGACGGACCCCGGCAGGTGCGCGGCGCGGAGGGCCGCTTCAGCCCCTCGGAGCGCCCTGGGCGCGCGCTCGCCGCGCAGCCCGCCACGACCTTCGGCCGAGGCCGGCCGCCGGCGCGGTAAGGGCTGCGGGCCGGGGAGCGCGGGGGCCGGGGAGCGGAGCGCCCCTCGGCCCGCCGGGCTTCGTGCGGGGACGCGGGTGCCGGGCGGGACGCGCCCCACCGCGGCCGGGAAGCCGCTCTTCCGGGCGCAGGGCTGTCCCGACCTGGGCTGGGCCGGCCCAGCTTCGCTCCGCCGCTTTGGGGCGGAATCTGGAAAGACCGAGAGCAGCGCCTTCGCCCTCCGGCGCGGAGACGCGTACCTGGCTGCGGAGCGGAAGGCCGCGCGGGATGGGCGGGGCGGGGCGGCCGGGCGGAGACCCCGGCGGGGTGCTGGCCGTCCCGGCGCCCCTCGAGGCTCCAGCCCGGCGCGCGGCTCCCTCCGCACTGGACGCAGCAGCGTCAGTCGGCCCGTGTCCGGGGCCCAGCGTGACTTTCAAAGCCAGCTTGGTGGTGCCTCTGTGGTCTAAAGGTGACCGGCTGGATTCTAGTCACCGCTGCGGTGTGTGCCCACCGAATGAAGTCAGGGCCCGGCGGCTTGAGCAAAACAAAGACTCGCTCTGCTGAGTCTAACCGGACGCTCTATGAGACCCTGAAAGATGCTAGGGGTATCCAGATATTGAAATGTGAAAATACAACTGACCGGACCCTTCTAAAATCACATAATTTGCTATTACACATTTCTTCAAATTTGGAATTTTGACTTTTTAAGGTGATCTAAGGCTTCCCTTGTAGCTCAGTAAAGAATATGCCAGCAAAGCAGGAGACCCGGGTTCAATTCCTGGGTCAGTAAGAGTCCCCCGGAGAAAGAAGACCCAGGAACAGAGGAGCCTGGCAGGCCACAGTCCATGTGGTCACAGGAGTCGGACACGACTTAGCGACTAAACCAAATCACCACCAAGGTGATCTAATTCAAAGAAGCTACTTTTCACAAAATTTTGTCTTTCAGTCGCTAAGTCGCCGCCGCACTCTTTGCAAACCCATGTATGTGGCCCTGCCTGTCTGTCACTGTCTCCCTTAGTTTGCTGAAATTCACATCCATTGAGTCGGTGATGCCATCAGAAATGAGCATAAGTCAGATCCATTACAGTGAAGCATATTTTTGCCAAACTGGTATCCCTTAAATGCCTGTATATCAAAGATACTGAAAGATATGTAAAACTTGTTAAAAGTTATTTGTTGTGCTTTTGCCTCTGCTTTTTTTAGGAAAATGTATTTCAAGAATTATACTAGTACTACGCATTTTTAGAATTCAAATGCTTTTAGACAACAGATAGAGAAAAGACAAAAAAATATTGCTAATTGCTATCATTTATATCAATTATTTTCTATACTCAATTTTTTCTCCTACTTTTCATTGGGTACCATGTTGGGACTCACAGTTAATTCTTTAAAATTGGAGTGCCTCATTAGAAAACCCCAGAATTTAGACCTCTCCGGCTCCACTAAATACCCAGGTGATTGTGTTTAGTCTGTGGTAGTATATACCCTTCAGTGGGCAGCCTACCTACTTGTTAGCTTTGCCTGAACTTTTAACAAATATCTTAGACTGTCTTTAGGCTGCTTCTCCAAGGACTAAGCTGGAGCGGTGGAGAAATGTTGTAGATAAAATGATCTGATGTTGGGGATTTGCTTTAATCTATTGACAAAAGGAATAAGGGGAAAGATATAGGTGAAGCAGTATTGATAAGTTGATAATTATTGAAGGTGACTAATGGGCACATAAGGGCTCGTAATACTATTATTTCCACTTTTTATTGTGTTTGAAAGTTTCTTTATTAAAAATTTTAATTCCCTGTACAGAGAGTTTGACCTCTTCTTGCTATCTTTGTTGCTACCACCATGGTCCATTAGAGTACAGTTGACCCTTGGACAACACAGCTTTGAACTGTGAGGGTCCATTGAGATACTTCTTTTTTTCCCAATAAATATGTATACAGTACTGAGTGGTTTGCAGTTGGTTGAATCTCTGGATTTGGAATCACAACTACACCTTACCAACTCCTGTACTGGTCAAGGGTCAACTGTATTTCACTGACCTCCTAGCTAGTCTCTGTCTTTTCACTCTTTTCTCCTGGAATGTACTATTAACACAGCATCCAGAGTGACCCTGTTTAAAAAAATAATAACAACATCATGTCAGACCTCTACTGAAAATTTCCCATTGGCTTCTCATCTCACTCCCAATAGAAGCCTAAATCCTTGCTAATGATTTTTATCCCAAGGATTCAGACGGCCTCAGTTCTGCTACTCACCCTCTCATGCTGCTGCTGCCTCCATGCCTCAACAGTGCCAGGCACTCCCACTTGAAGGCTTTTACGCTAGCTGTTCCAGCTGCTGAATCACTTCCCCTGATACCTGCCTGGTGTCTTCCCTCATCTCCTTCGTTTCTGTAGTCAGATGTCTTGTTCTCTCTGAAGAATTCCCTGGCCACTCTATTTAAAATTATAGCATCCTATCCACACTGCACTTCTTACCCTCTCCTAATTTTGTTCGTTGGCATCTATTTCACTTGCCTTATCTACCCTGCTCCTTACCGCCCCCCCCCACTCCCCAGAATTTAAGCTGCATGAAAGCAAGGATTTCCATCAACTTTTTTCACTGATACATCTTCAGCAAACCTGGTGCATGACCAGTACTTGGTAAATAATTGTTTGAGTGACAGATCTCTGTTTGACAAAGTAAAGACAAAACCTTAGGAATTTCTAAATTGTTCAACATCGTAAAGATGGGATTACCAGCTTTAATTTTGAGGCCTTTGCAGTGCCAAGTAAAATACCATGTGCCCAGTGAGTCTTCAATAAATACTCACGAGCAGTTTGAGGGAGAAAAGCATTGTACCTTAAACATAGTAGTTATAATAGCAAATAGTTTCCTTTTTGCACATGTGTCTAGGTCATTGATTTCTTGAAGGAAATCATCGTTAGATAAAAAAATATACTTTCTATTTTTCAGATGGATTAAATACTCTCTAAGATAGCTTTTTGGGCTTCCCTTATGGCTCAGCTGGTAAATAATCCGCCTGCAGTACGGGAGACCTGGGTTTGATCCCTGGGTTCGGAAGATGCCCTGGAGAAGGGAAAGGCTACCTACTCTGGTACCTTGGCCTGGAGAATTCCATGGACTGTATAGTCCAAGGGGTCACAAAGAGTCAGACACCACCTTCTAAAAAGATTATTTATGGCTACACTGGGTCTTTGTGACTATGCACAGGCTTTCTCTAGTTGCGGTGAACAGGGGCTACTCTAGTTAACGGTGTGTGACTTCTCTCGTTGCAGAGCACAGGCTCTAGGCGCTTGGGCTCAGTAGTTGTGGTCAGAGGCTTAGTAGCCCCGAGGCAGGTGGAATCTTCACAGACAGGTGATGGAACGCATGTCCCCTGCCCTGGCATGCAAATTCTTAATCACCGGACCACCAGGCAAGTCTTCTGAGATACTTCATGAGTCTCTCCGTGGCTACAGCAAATCACCTTAAGATAATTGCTCTGGAAAGAGTGATGTCCATGGCCATTGATGTGTCTCTGAGAAGTCAGTTTTCTAGTATCAAGCGTTATCCCATTAGAGTGGAAGAAGTGACTCCCAAAACATGACATCCCAAGTTAGGAAGGAAAGGGGCTCTCCACTCTGCGTGTTTGCCAGACTGCTTCTCGTGGGCTGTTCCAAAACAGACTTGAGTTAATGAAAGTGAAGAGTATTTGCTGACCCATCAAATTTTGGTATGCTCAAACTCTTAGATATGTTTATTTAGATATCTGAGGCAAGGACTCTGCTTGGAATGTGTTAGCACCCTGCATTAAAATTTAGTCTCATTTTTGGTTTTTACATTTTGTTGTTTATAGGGCTTGTAGGTAAAGTTCACTTATAAATGTTGTAATCCAGAACTAAGGTTTAAGATTTTAATTGCCCCTAAAATCTCATAGATTGATTCTGTATCCCTAGCTAACGTAATTGTTACACGTTTAAAATGTACATACTTGCATTGTCATTTTCTATATCATAATGATTAGCTGTGATCGTATTGGTTTCCTGAATATGATCATTTGCTACTAAGTGAATAAAATCAGCATCGATGAAGGGATACATAACTAAGCATAGTGATAACTTTAATCCTGACCCCAGGTGTGAACATCACAAATGTCGTCCAGTGACAGAAGATCCAGGAATCGGGACAGACACTATGATGAGGTCCCAAGAGACTCAGACTATCAAGATGGCACCATAAGAACCTTCCAGACTCTTCGAGACAGTGAGCTGGCTGTGAGTGCTGATCCGTTGCCACCACCCCCTCTCCCATTACAGCCACCCTTTGGCCCAGAATTCTACTCAAGTGACACAGAGGAACCAGCCGTAGCACCAGATCTCAAGCCTGTAAGACGCTTTGTCCCTGAGTCCTGGAAGAACTTCTTCAGAGGGAAGAAAAAGGACCCAGAGTGGGATAAGCCAGTATCAGACATCAGATACATCTCCGATGGAGTGGAGTGCTCACCTCCAGCCTCGCCCACAAGATCAAACCATCGTTCACCCCCCAACTCCTGCAAAGATCCTCACGGCGGGTCAGAAGGCAGCTGGCATTCCCAGAAAGAGACTGAGGCCATGTTTCCTCACGATCCCTATGGATCCCTAAGCCGACACACACACACAGCCCGAACCTACAGCGAGAAGGTAGAGGAGTATCACCTTAGGTATTCCTACATGAAGTCGTGGGCAGGCCTGCTGCGGATCCTGGGGGTGGCTGAGCTGCTGCTGGGGGCCGGCGTTTTTGCTTGTGTCACGGCGTACATTCACAAGGACAGCGAGTGGTATAACATGTTTGGGTATTCACAGCCCTATGGCATAGGAGGCGTGGGTGGCCTGGGAAGTACCTATGGGGGCTATTACTACAGTGGCCCCAAAACCGCTTTTGTCCTTGTGGTTGCCGGCTTGGCCTGGGTGACCACCATCATCATCCTGGTGCTTGGGATGTCCATGTATTATCGGACCATTCTCCTGGACTCAAATTGGTGGCCCCTCACTGAGTTTGGAATCAATGTCTCCTTGTTCATTTTGTACATGGCCGCAGCCATAGTCTATGTGAATGATACCAACCGAGGGGGACTCTGCTACTATCCGTTATTTAACACGCCAGTGAACGCAGGATTCTGCCGGGTGGAAGGAGGACAGATAGCAGCCATGATCTTCCTCTTTGTCACCATGATTGTTTACCTCATTGGTGCTTTGGTTTGCCTAAAGTTGTGGAGGCACGAGGCGGCTCGGAGACACAGGGAGTACATGGAGCTACGGGAGGTAAGGGGCTTCACCGTCTTCGTTCTTTCTTTCTGCTATTAACTCCCTCCTTAAATACCTGTAGTTCTCAAAACAAAGCTGTCATTGTTTTTAACGGTCTGAAGTTCCAAAGGCCTCACTGAGTATCTGACATGCTCTGGCCGGATTACCCACTCTGGCGTGTCACTGTTGTGTAACGTTGCAAGCAGACCCCAGATGTGTAATGTAATATTTCCCTGGTTGCACTGTTGTCTGTCCAATAAATAGAGAAGACACAACCACTGAATTTCTATAAAGAAGAATAATAACATATTCCGTAAAGTAAATGGCCCATCATAAGTAAGTTTAAGAACAGTCTTGAGTCTTCAGTATGGTGAGACTTGATAAAAAGCATAATTGTTCAGTTGCAAGAGGAAAGTGCTCGTCTAAATCTGTAATGAAATCTGAAACCCATTTTTCTTGGAGTTTACAAATTTGTCTCAGTATTGTAAGCATATTTTTTAAGTTTTACATCTGTGTATGCAGTACAGAATTTTAAGTTCTAATCAATGTGAAATCAGATAGTGAAACACATCCTTATAACTTTATGTAATTTAATAATAATGGAGTTCTTAATATCACTTCAAATTCTACATTATTATGGCTGTCATTCATATAGTTCTTTTATTTCTTTTCCTTTTCTCTACAGAAACTTGTTTTTATAAGACTTTGCATAATGGTTGATTAAACTTGAATCACTTCTGATGCCTGTTTGTGTTGCTGTAACTTCCTAAATGTTAAGACATAGTGGCATGTAGCTTTTTTCTTTTAATTATAAAGTTAATAATGTAACCATCCCAAACTCTTTAATTGTCCGAGGTAGTGGGAATCAAGAATAAATAAAATCTCTAGGTGGTTCAGGGCAACTCCGTGATCGTCGCCACCATCTCCTTATTGCCAGCTCTGCTTTCTGCTCCTGATTGACAGGGGATCACAATTATTCCTCCTCCTTTGGTTCTCCACTGGTCCATCAAAACGTGGCCAAAAGAGTTGGCAGTCCATCTGTAGAGAATCAGTATCTGTAAAATTGGAATCGGGCTATAAATGCAAAGGGATGAAACTATTTGCTCAGTAGCTTCACACACCTCTAAAAAGTCATTTTAACTCTTTCTGTTCCAGATAAGTGAGCCATCCTTGCCATCGAAAAGGAAAATGGTAAGAACAAAGTCCACATTATATTTTATCTCTAGATTTGTCAATTTTCTCTCTTGTCTGTTTGTAGATCATCTGTCTATCAAAGTGTATCTATTGCATTAAGTTCGTAATAGGACTTTTTAGCGGTTTTCTAATACTAAGAAGACCAGATCAGACAAGGCGATTTGTATCTTTTAATTTTGTTAGATGAAAGCTGCTGCCAGTGAACATAGTTGGTTCTTATTATACATTTAATTTTTTTTAATGAAGGCATTTCGTCCCAATTTTCTTCAGTGTCTTCAGTTCTTCTCCATTCTTTCCTGTTCTTGTCATGTTGCTTTCAAATGCCAGATTTCATCGTGTTGGGAAAGAAATCCCTATTCCAGTTTACTAACTGTGACGGTAGACAAGGTACTTACCTTCCCAGGCCTTGGTTTCTTCATCTGTAAAATTGAGACAATAATAATTTCTACCTCACAAGTTTGCTTGAGAGGATTAGCTGAGATTTTGGTATTATAATTATTTGTATATATAGAATAATTTAATACATTTTAATCATAATTTTACCTCATTGAAAAGTTCTTTTTTTAAGATATTGGGCATTATTTTTTTCCTTTATTTGGGGGAGGGGGGCCACATGAGATGGGGGATTTTAGTTCCTGGACCAGAAATTGAACCCGTGTCCCCTGTAGTGGAAGCGTGGAGTCCTAATCATTGGACCACTAGGAAAGTCCCTGGGCATTATTTCTAAGCAAGAAGTTAAGAATCCAACCTTTGGATTTGCTTGTTTCTTTAAAAAGGAAGTGTATTCCCTTGATTCAGAATGCGAAAGGATCTCTCACCAAGTCTTCTCTCATCCCTGTGCGGTGGCTTCCCCGTTCTCCTATGGAGGCAGCCAGTGTTACCAGCATCCTGTGTTTCCTTTCAGGAGTGTGTTAGATAGATATCTATTTGCTTTACTTCTTCTTTTATACAAACGGTAGCATACCGTACATACTGTTATATCCCTTATGTTTTTTTTATTTAACAATGTATTTCTAAGATTTTTCCTTAGTACATAGAAAACTTCTGCATTCTTATAACTACGGAGAATTGCATTTTATGGTTAGACTGTAATTCATTTAGTTATATATTAGCATGTAAGTTGTTTCCAACCTCTCACTATTAAAAACAGTGCTACAGTGAATAACGTTATACATAGTTCCTTTCATGTATGTACAGGTACACTGAAATTCTGAGAAGTGAGTTTCTAGATCAAACGGCATGTACATTTTTGTTCTGACTGCCAGATTGCCCAGTAGAAGGTCTACCAATTTCTATCCCCAACAGCATATAGGCTTCCTCACACCCTCATCACAGTGTTAGGAAATTTGTTAACATCTGTCAACATGAAAAACATCACTAAAGTAGTTGTAATTTGCATTTCTCTTATCAGGAGTGAGGTTGAGCCTTTTTCATATGTTTGCATTTTCTTCCCTGTTAACTGTCTGTTCATGTCTTTTTTTATTGGGTTGCTAATTTCTTTAAGTTCTTTTTTGTTAAGTGCATTCATTTTGAAAGTACCTTTGATGAGGTTCTTTTTCACTTTGTTCTCAATTATGTTGTAACATACAAATATTAATACTATTTGAAAATATTTTGTTCATGCTGAAATAAGGACTTTATTAAGTGGATGAGCAGCAGCCTGTCTCCGCAATCATGATTAAAACATCGGTTTCATCATTAATTCATTCACTGAACAAACACGTGATAGACTGTGGGCCAGTGATATGGATACAGCAAGGAATTTATCTCCATTTCTCAGGGGCTTACAAATCTAGTGAAAAACATAGACAAAAGATTAGTAGAGTGTGTGAGTATGAGAGCAAGCAAACAATAAGTACGAAACTAAATAACTCACAGATTTGTGTTTCTGTATCATCTCCTCGGGAAATCAACTTATGGATGATAATATCTCAGATTCAACATTATTCATTGATCAAAGCGTCTTTGAGGATCTGTAATTAGCCATGGTTTTTAAAAGGTCAGTTGCGTTAAATGATTGACACGTATATGATATCATCTGAATTACAACTGAGCCTTGCTGTGGTTTTCTTGGATATCCACAAATCTTTAGAAATCAAGCGATATCTGACCAGTCCTGACTGACCACGCATGGGGATAAGTGAGACTGGTTTTAATACTAATAGCTGATCTATAGACTATTGATGAGTTTCTCACAGGACAGTGTGGACCTAATGGTACAAACCTCTACAGTGTAAACATTGTTCACGGAATTAGAGCAATACTGCTTTGTGTGTGTGTGTGTGGCATTTTGGTTGATTTCTAAATTTATTTTAACTTCCTGATTCCCTTGTGTTTTAGTTCATTTTAAATGTTCGTTTATTTATTCAACATTAATTGCTGCAGGATACACATTTCAGTTAGCCTTGTGACTAACTCAGTGACTAACAGAGTAAGCTAAATGGATCATCAGTTTTCCACAGAAAGAAGTTCTAAGTCCTTAAGTGCTGAGCAGGTTTCTAAACTAGACAAGTCAAAACCTAACCTGGATAAGTTCGCTGGTGGTCCAGTGGCTAAGACTCCGCATTCCCAACGCAGGGGGTCTGGGTTCAATCCCTGGTCAGGGAACTAGATCCCACTTGCTGCAACTAAGATCTGATGCAGCCAGATAAATAAATAAATACTTAAAAAAAAATCTAATCTGGGCATAAAAAGTAACAGTGTGGGTTTGGGATTGGAGTCTGTGCATCATAACATCAAATACACTTATAGGGGGGACAGTCAGAAACTGAACGGAAGCGCCTGAAACACACATCTGACTTTCCGTTTCTAACTTGACAGTGTGTTCATACAGCTCTTCTTTTACCTGAAAAGCTTAGTAATTATATCCATAACATTACTTACCCCATGGCTTAACTGGTTTCTCTTGCCTCACAGCAAAGCTTTTCTGTGACAGGACTAGTTTCTGCTACATGCAGAGAAAGGTCATGAAATCTGGGGCTGTGTGTTTGTAATCTGGAGTACTGCTTGAGAGTAGGGTGTCCCAGGGCTGGAGCCCAGCTGACTTCCTTCCTGTGAAAGCCTGAAGAGGTTTTCGTTTTTGTGCCATGTCTAGTTCTAGATTTTTTTCCCCAGGAGATTTTCTGAACTGATGATCAGTGTGGTTCACCCAAAAAGAGTGAAAGAAAATATTAAGAGCATAAAAACAGGGGGGAAAAAATGTAGAGCAGGTGAAATAGCCTGTGTGGAAATATTCTGACTTCTTAGAACTCCTTTTTATATGAAAAGGTGAATCTTGAAATTAGGGATGGGCAAGTAAGGAAAATGAATAGCTTCAGCTTGAAAAAACTCGGTGACTGCAGCCATGAAATTAAAAGACTGTTACTCCTTGGAAGAAAGCTACAACCAGCCTAGACAGCATATTAAAAAGCAGAGACATTACTTTGCCGACAAAGGTCTGTCTAGTCAAAGCTATGGTTTTTCCAGTAGTCATGTGTGGATGTGATAGTTGGACTATAAAGAAAGCTGAGCACTGAAGAACTGATGCTTTTGAACTGTGGCGTTGGAGAAGAGTCTTGAGAGTCCGTTGGGCTTCAAGGAAATCCAACCAGTCAATCCTAAAGGAAATCAGTCCTGAATATTCGTTGGAAGGACTGATGCTGAAGCTGAAACTCCAATACTTTGATCACCTGATGCGAAGAATGGACTCACTGGAAAAGACCCTGATGCTAGGAAAGATTGAAGGTGGGAGGAGAAGGGGACAACAGAGGACAACAGAGGATGAGATGGTTGGATGGCATCACTTACTCAATGGACATGAGTTTGAGCAAGCTCTGGGAGTTGGTGATGGACAGGGAGGCCTGGCATCAGTCCATGGGGTTGCAAAGAGCTGGAGATGACTGAGTGACTGAACTGACTGACTGACTGAGCGGGGAACCTCATGTGGACTCTCCTGTCCAATGTGACTGCCTGGGTAGAATTTGTGATTTTAACCATGCATTCTGAGCCTGTTCCAGGGCTGCTGACCAAGGGGGTCACTGTGCTCTCTGGACGCTTCTCAGGCAGCTGTGGGAGAAACAGGTTGTTAAATATTTAGAAGCTAAAAAGAGATGCTGTGAAATGGAAATTCACTTACTTAAGCCAAAACATTTCTCCTGATTTTAATACCAGGTTGGATTTTTCAAGATTAAGCATTAAACAATTCAGTAGGATGAAGAAGTGGCATTCTGACCAGCGAGGAACAAAGTGGAATAGATGCTAACCTCAGAATATGTTTCCTGAAATAGTCTTGTTTGGTCTCGTTTCCTCTGGGTTTTCTGCTCTCCACTCGCATTCCTGCTGTTTGGGGCCCGTGGCTGGGCATCATTTCTGCGGAGGAGCCCTGGCCTCCCTTCTGCCTAGCCGGGGTGCAGGCTTCCCCTCTTGGTAGCCCTCCCCCAGGGCGAGTCAGCAGCCTCCACGTCTAATCGGGGCTTATCCTGGGGCTGCATTATTTGGTGAGTTAACAGTTGGAGGTTTTCAGAGTGAGCTATTGTTAAATGAGACCTCAAAGGCAGCCTCTGAAAGATAGAGCAATCAGGAAACAAAGGATTTTCAAAGCTGCCTGACCAGGTAAAGAGCAAGGTTTTAAATTCCCGTTTTATATTTTGTTTTCAATGGATGAGGGTCCCTCCCTAGCCACTCTCAGTTCATGGAGTTTTATTCAGCAAGCACGGACTGAAGACCCAAGGGAGGAGTGGCGGGAGCTTTCTCCTACGTCATGGAAAGCAATATGCCTTCGCCCACCTCTGTGCATCACAGCCTCATTTCTAGTGTGCTACTCGGGCTTCCCTGGTGGCTCAGTGATTAAAGAATATGCCCACAGTGTGGGAGAGCTGGGTTCGATCCCTGGATTGGGAAGATCCCCTGAAGTGGGAAATGGCAGCCCACCCCAGTGTTATTGCCTGGAGAATCCCCATGGACAGAGGAGCCTGGTGAACTGCAGTCCGTGGGGTCACGAAGAGTTGGACACGACTGAGCAACCAAGCACAGCACAGCAACCAGAACTTCAGGGAACTTTAGGATGGAGTGATATGCATTTAAGTAAACTGATTTCCTCCTGTTATTTAAAGAACCATTTAAAGAACCAAAAAGTCAAAAAGTGCTGTTCGGGTTTTTTTTTTTCCTTTGGCTGTGCCATGCAAATCGCAGAACCCCGGCTTTCAGCCCTGCGAGTGCAGTCTTAACTGAGAAAGGGCTGGGTTTTCATCGTTGCTTTTCACTTCGTAGCTGTTAGACCTTCAATTCACTGAATCTCTCTGAACCTTACTCCTTTATTTGTAATGTGGAAACCCCTCTCCTGGAATCCACCGGCCTCTCCAGCTTCCTTAGTATTCTGGGCACTGCGCAGTGGGGCCCCCAAGCACTCTATTCCTTTTTTTTTTTTTTAATGAGACTAGATTTTTTTAAAGTTATTATTTATTTATTTTTGACTATGCTGGGTCTTTATTCTTCTAAGAATAAAGTTGAGATTTTTTTGCTTTTGTTTATAAATAAATCCTCTTTTTCTAACTGTAGTGTGACATGGCCACCAGTTGTGGGAGACAGAGAGACCAAGAAGTTAATTTGAAAGAACTGAGAGCAACAAAAATGAAACCTGAAGTTCTAAGTGGGCATATTCCCCCGGGCCACATCCCAAAACCAATCGTGATGCCAGACTACGTGGCGTGAGTATCTGCTTTTCTTCATGGTAGAGATAGCGAGGTTCCATTTGGAATTTCATTTTTCTCTTCATCTCCAAGTTAATATTCTGCTTAAAGTCAATTATATTTGAACAGTTGTTTGTTTCCTGAGAGGTAGTATATTGAATTGAAGGTACAGTATGGTCATTGAGGAATAAGGTAATAAGCTGATTTCCTGTTCCTCTTGTTTTAATGAAAAAGTTATCACTGATTTTCTTTTCCAGTTTTGAGATATAATTGACCTGCAGCACTGTTTATGTTTAGTGTGTACAGTGTAATGAAATCATGAACTGAACACGCATCATAAAATGATTATAACAGTAGGTTTAGTGAACATCCATCATCTCACATAGATACAAAATTAAAGAAATGGAAAAATTTTTTCCTTGTGATGAGTCTTGATAATTTTCATATATAACATACAGCAGTGTTAATTGTGTTTATCATGTTGTACATTGCATCTCTAATACTTATTTATCTCATAACTGAAAGTTTGTAGGTTTTGATGACCTTCATCCAGTTTTCTTTCCCTCAACTTCCTCTTCCCCTACCCCTACCTCTGGTCACCACAAATCTGATCTCTTTTTCTGTGAGTTTGTTTTTGAAGTATAATTGACCTACAACAGTATGTTAGTTCCTGGTGTACAACATAATGATACAATATTTCTGTACTTTTCAAAACCATCCCCAGGATAAGGCTGTTATCATCTGTCACCATACAAAGATACCACATAGTTATTGACTATATTCCCCACACTGGACATGTCATACCTATGACTCATTTATTTTGCAGCTGAAAGTTTTTACCTGTTACTCTCCTTTCCTGATTTGTTTCCCCTACCTCTCTCCCCTCTGGCAACCACTACTTTTAGGTGACACAGATGGTTCTATGGCTTTTGTCTTTTAACCTTCCTACTAGCTTTATACAGGGCTGATTTACTACTTTTACTGTATATTTGCCTTTACCAATAAGATTTTCCTTTTTTTTAATTTTCAGGTTTCTAGTTCTGTCCTTTTCTACTTAAAGAAGTTCCTTTAACATTTCTTATAAAGCTAGTTTAATAGTACTAATTTTTATATTTTGCTTGTCTATAAAATTTTTTTGTTTGTTTTTTGTTTTTGTCTGTAAAATGTTTGATATCTCCATCATATCTGAATGAAAGCCTTTAGTTCAGTTCAGTTTAGTCACTCAGTCATGTCTGACTCTTTGCGACCCCATGAACTGCAGCACGCCAGGCCTCACTGTCCATAACCAACTCCCAGAGTTTACCCAAACTCTGTCCATCGAGTCGGTGATGCCATCCACCCATTTCATCCTCTGTCGTCCCCTTCTCCTCCTGCCCCCAATCCTTCCCAACATCAGGGTTTTTTCCAATGAGTCAACTCTTCACATGAGGTGGCCAAAGTATTGGAGTTTCAGCTTCAACATCAGTCTTTCCAATGAACACCCAGGACTGATCTCCTTTAGTATGGACTGGTTGGATCTCCTTGCAGTCCAAGGGACTCTCAAGAGTATTCTCCAACACCACAGTTCAAAAGCATCAATTCTTCGGTGCGCAGTTTTCTTTATAGTCCAACTCCCACATCCATACATGACCACTGGAAAAACCATAGCCTTGAAAGCCTTACCAGGTAGAATATTTCTTAGTTGTAGATATTTCCCTACCATCATTTTGAATATATTCTACCACTCCCTCCTGACCTACAGAGTTTCTACTCAAATGCCATGTGATAGCCTTATGCCAGTTCCTGTGTGATAAATTGTTGCTTTTTCTTTGTTGCCCAGGCTAGGGAAGTTTTTAGCTATTATGTCTCTAAATATTTTCTCTGCCCCGTCTTCTGTCTGTTCCCCTTCTGGGACTCCTATAATGCGAATGTTAGTATTCATGATGTTGCCCCAGACGTCTCCTAAACCATTCTCACATTTTTTTGTTAAATCTTTTTTCTTTTTTCTGTTCAAGTGAGTAATTTCCTTTACTCTGTCTTCCAGTTTGCCAATCTGTTGCTGTGTATCATCTTATCTACTATTGATTTCTTTTTGGTAGTTTTCATGTCAGTTATTGTATTCTTCAGCTGTGCTTGGTGTCCTTTTAATTTTTTCACTATTTGTTTAAACCTTCTAACTTCTCATCCTGTTCATCCATTCTTCTCCTGAGTTCTTTGAACATCTTTATGAGTATAATCAGGTAGTTTGCTTATTTCTACTTTACTTGGTTTTCTGGAGTTTTATCTTGTTTCTTCATTTGGAACATAATTTCCTGTAGCTTCATTTTGCCTAATTTGCTGTTTTTATTTCTGTGTATGTGGTTGGTTGGCTTTGTTTCTTGACCTTGAAGCAGTGGCTTTTTGTATAATGTCCTAGTGTCCCCATAGTGCACTCCCTTCTAGTCACCAGAGCCACATGCTCTAGTGGCATCCTCTATGTAGGCTGCAGGGGTCCTTCTGTTATGGCAGGCTGACTGCCATGGAGGGTCTGATAGGCATGGCTGCCTCCTAGTCCTGTTGCCAGGCCCTGCCTTGTGTGGAGGTTGCTGGCTGGAGCTGGTTCATCAGGTTGATGCCTGTGAAGTCCTGGGGGTCCTGGAGCTGGTGTTGCTCCACAGATAGGCAGAGCTGGTTTCCAGGGTTGGTGGTTGCAGGCCTGGGGAGCCCAGAGCTAGGGTCAGCCTGCTTGAGTGAGGCCAGTTTCTGACATGGCTAGCTGTGGGGTCCAGGGTGTCTCAAAACTGGTGTCTGGTCCCAGGGCAGCTGGCTTAGGGGCTGAGGTCGGTCTTCTGGTGCTGGTGGGTATGCCAGGGTCTGGCCAGGGGGAAAGTGGGGGCAGTCCCATGACTTCGGCCTGCTGAAGGGAAAGCTGGGGCCCAAGGGATCCCAAGGGTAGTGCCAGTCAGCTGGTGGGGTGGCACCAGGTCCTGGGGTCCTGGAGTGGGTGTGCACCCACTAGTAGGTGGGGCCAGGTGCTGGGGCTAGTGCTGGGGTCTCTGGCTACAGGGTCTAGGGGTCCTAGAGCTAGTGTTGGTCTTCTGGTGGACGGGGCCACTTGGCCCCCTAGTGAGTGATACTGTGACCCCACCTAGCTGGCTGCTGGGCTTGGGGCATCCCAGTGCTGGTGCTCACAGGCTGGTGGGCAGGGCCTGGTCCCTGTGCCAAGAAGCCAGAGGGAGGGTTCCAGAACGGTGCCCAATGGCACCAGTCTCTTCGTGGTAGAGCGAGCTCCACAGAATACCTGCCGTCAATGACTGTCCTCAGGGTGAGTTCCAGTTGCCTCTTGCCTCTCCGGGAAGCTCTCCAGGATCAGCGGTGGGTCTGACCCAGACATCTTTCAAATTGCTGCTTCTGCTCTGCATCCCGGAGTGTGTGAGACTTTGTGTGCATCTCTTAAGGCTAGAGACTATTTGCCACAGCCCTCAGAGTCTCCTGAAAGTAAGGCTTGCTGACCTTCAACACCGAGTATTCGGGGCCTTGTCTTCCCAGGACAGAGGAGGCCGGTGTGGGGCTCGGACACCTCACCCCGTGAGCAGACCTCCTGCAGGTGCAGACATCCTCCCATTTGTGGGCTGCCCACCCAGGGACATGGGTCCTGACTTCACTGTCTCTCTGCCCTCCTACCCATCTTGTTATGGTTGCTTCCTTAGTAAACGTCTTTAGTGGTAGAAGATATCGTCTGCTAGTCTTCTGGTCTCTCTCATCAATAGCTGCCCTATAAATAGTTGTAATTTTGCTGTGGCCATGGAAGGAGGTGAGCTCAGGATCTTCCTACTCCACCATCTTGGCCACACTTCAAATTTGGTTTATTTTTTTTCCCTCAGGAAATACCCTATGATTCAGACAGGTGATGAGCGAGAACGCTACAAAGCTGTGTTCCAGGACCAGTTTGCAGAATACAAAGAGCTCTCCGCAGAAGTTCAGGCCGTCCTGAGGAAGTTTGATGAGCTGGATGCCGTGATGAGCCGATTGCCGCATCGTTCAGAAAACCAGCAGGTGAGGGCCTGCACTGTTGTTCCGACAGGAAGGATGAATTCTGACTTTGTCTGAAATGTAGAGAAGGCAAAACCACATACAGCTGCTGTCTGGGGAAGTCACTTGAGATCTTCAGGGTAAAACAATTCAAAATATATCATTTAATGTCTTTTGCTTTCAATTATTAAACAGTATTTTATTTTCCCACTTTATAAATTTGCCTAAGGTGCACTCTGAGTCAGTTAGGGTCCCAAAGGAGACAGACAGCACACTCAAACTAAGATAATTTGAGGAGGGTTTATCACAAATGGTAGACTGAGTGAAGGGGAGCCGCCAGTGGCCATCATTCTCCAGGGTAAGTCACAGCTGAGCAGTTAGCACCCGGGCCCAGAGGGCACAGCGGGTAAGGATGGAACGTGGATCTGAGGCTGCGCCTGTGAGCGTCAGGGCACGTGCTTCAGACAGATGCCCATGGTTATGGCGGAAAGGAAACCAAGGTGGAGATGGCAGTCATAGGAGGCTTACACTGTTTTCTAATGTTTTGTCTTTTTCACATTTTAATATCTGGGAAATTAGGATGCCCTCATAATCAATGGCATTTTTTTTACCTGACATGCATTTCTTTCACTGAAATATAATTCACATAAATCCATTGCTTTTAAGTGTCAATTCAGTGGTTTTGTTTTTTTGTTTGTTTGTTTGTTTTAGGTTTTTCTGGGGGTTTTTTGGCTATGCCATTCAACCTGCGGGATCCCAGTTTCCCTGACCAGGGGCTGAACCCACTCCCTCAGCAGTGAGAGCTCAGAGTCCTAACCGCTGGACTGTCAGGAGACTCCCTGGTTGGCTTTAATATATTCACAAAGTGGTGTGACCATCACCACTCTTAATTCCAGAACATTTTTCTCACCCCTGCCAAAAAAAATAACCCATACCCCTTAGTACTAATTCCCCATTTCCCCTCTCTCCAACCACTGACAACTACTGCTGCTTTCTGTCTGTATGAATTTGCTTATTTTGAGCACTTCACGCACATGCAGTAGTATAATGCGTGTGCATGCTCTGGCGCTCAGTCGTGCCCAGCTCTCTGCAACCCCGTGGACTGTAGCCCACCAGGCTCCTCTGTCCGCAAAATTTTTCAGGCAAGTCTGCGGAAGTGGGTTGCCATTTCCTCCTCCAGGGGCTCTTCCCAACCCAGGGATCAAAGGCACATCTCCTGCATTGGCAGGTTCCTTACCACTGCGGCACCTGGGAATTGGCCTCTAATGTCTGGCTTCTTTGTTTAGCCTCATGTTTTCAAGGTTCATCAGTGTTGTGTTAGAAATCAATATTTCATTATTTTTTGTGGTGGAATAATAATATTCCTTTGTATGGATATACCACATTTTCTTTATCCATTTATCAGACAATGGACAGTGGATTGTTTCCATGTTTTGGCTATTATAAATAATGCTGCTATGCACATTTGTGTGTAAAGGAACACACGTGTGTAAAGGAACATTTATCCTTTATAATGAGAAAGTATTAGTCTAATCTACCACTTATGTCATTGAAATTTTTAAAACTCATACAGCATTTCTTAATAAATGTCAAATGTATGTATATAGAGTATATATCCATGTTATATGGGGCTTCCCTGGTGGTGCTAGTGGTAAAGAACCTGCCTGCCAAAGGAGACATGAGTCACAGCTTCAACCCCTGGGTCGGGAAGATCCCCTGGAGGAGGGTATGGCAACCCACCCCAGTATTCTTGCCTAGAGGATCCCATGGACAGAAGAGCCTGAAGGACTACAGTCCATAGGTTTGCAAAGAGTTGGACACGACTGAAGCAACTTAGCACACACATACATATTTTATATGTAGATCTGCGTATTCTTCTCCTGAGACCTCTGTTAGTTGGGCATCTTTGTTTTGACCAGACTTTTACACGTACATTTAAATGAGTTATAATTATGAGCCCTCTAAGCCAAACGTGTAGAGTAGTGACATTTTCCCAATCTTGGAGTGATGGGAAGGTGTTGGCTAAGAGACGTCTGTACCAGGAACCAGGAGGAAGGCAGCACATGAGGCGGGTCCAGGGCGGGTCCAGGGTCAGTTAGTACCATTTGGTGAACAGGCAAGGTCCACAGTTCCAGGAGGGGGGACCACGTTTAGATGAGGAAGAGAGGAGCAGGCCCCAAGCATCTAGATCATCGCAGGTTGGGAATAGCAGGCTGGTTGACAGACAGAGGTTGAGAAACCCGACCGTCTCGTGTAGTCTTGAAGCCTAGGCCCAGCGGTCTCGGGTGTGTAGGCTTTGTATGAGTGAACAGGGCTCAGGCAGGTGGGTCTGCAGTTGGCGGGGTGGGAGGGTCCTGATTACAGCAGGCCCAGAGAGACTGAGTCCTCCAATGATAATCCCAGACAGTAGTCATTTCCTCTGGTTTTTACCATGGCTTGGCAAGTGAGTAGCCAAACGACAGGGCCGGTGTCTCCTCCAGGCCTTATCCAAAGTGGAGATATTAATTGTATCACAAAAGTGAACTTCTGGGCCATAGGCTGAGCTTCGCATGGGCAGGAGTCTGCCAGCCAGGCTTATCCATCTCCCAGCGTGTACTCAGTGCCCACTGTACTATTGGGACATTCTTTTTTTTTTTCCCCTCGCAGTGCTGGATCTTGGTTGTTGCATGCGGGCTTTCTCTAGTTGCAGCGAGCGGGGGCAGGGGTTACTCTCTAGCTGCGATGTACAGGCTTCTCACTTCAGCGGCTGCTCTTGCTGCAGAGCACGGGCTCTAGGGCACCTGGGCTTCCGTAGTTACAGCACTCAGGCTCGTGGCTGTGGCACACGGGCTTAGCTGCTCTTGGCGGCATGTGGGATCTTCCCAGGCCAGGGATCGAACCCATGTCCCCCTGCATTGGTAAGCAGATTCTTAACCACTGGACCACCAGGGAAGTCCTCTTGAGATACGATCTGAGTAACTGCAAGTATTTTCGTTCATGTATACAATATATTATTTTTAGGAACACGAGAGAATTTCAAGAATCCACGAAGAGTTTAAGAAAAAAAAGAATGTGAGTAAAACCAGTTCCTTCTTATGGTGTATCCTTATCCAGGTACAGTGGTGACGGCTGACAGACTTCAGAGTGTTGTAGCTGATGTAGTTCTTTTTTTGTACTTCTTAAGATGCTGCATGTTAGGAACCGTGGATGACTGCTGGGTGCCCTTTGTTCTCCTCTCTGTCCTGCATACATTCTGTGTGTCCTGCTTCAGGAACCCAGGGAAATGAGCCCCTGTAGAGAGCTCTTCACCCACAATTCATTCACAAAGATTTAAGTTCTTTTATAGGTTTCTAATTCCATCCCTAACTTAATTGCACAAATCAGTAGAGGCTGGGGAGTGCTTTTATTAATCCATGATTTACTCTTTAATGTATTCTAAACTACTCAAGTTAAGGGCACATCAGCTCTCTACTTCTGACTCAGTTTTGCTGTGAACCAAAAGCTGTTCTAAAAAATAAAATATACTGAAATACATGTAGAGAACTTCCTATTATTCTCGTTGGGCAGATTTTGAAATCTGCTATGAAAGGCCTTTTTCTAGGTGATAATATGTGTTTCTGTGGTTTTCACTGAGAAAGCCAGCGGCTGAGATAACAGCTATGTTTCTTTTCCAGGATCCTACATTTCTAGAAAAAAAAGAACGCTGTGATTATCTGAAGAATAAACTTTCTCACATAAAGCAAAGGATTCAAGAATATGATAAAGTAATGAATTGGGATGTACAGGATTATTCTTAAAACTTATTTGAAACCACTTTTTATATCATGCTTAATATTTATTTACTATCTTTTCTTATGCTGGTGTCTGTGATAGAGAAGCAAGTACCTCATGAATAGGCTTCTGGTTGGTTTAGCTGGTATGTCACGTTAAGACAGTTTGCGATTGCATTTCAGACATTCCAAAACAAATTCAAATTTACTAAGGACTTTTACTGAGAGTGGAAGAAATTCTGGATTCATCTGTGTACAAATGATATGTTGTTAAAAATTGATTCAGATATTGTGTCCTTGTGGTGTGACGGTCGAGTGAAGTCATCAGTCCTGGCGCTGCTCTTTCCTTTTTGACTTAGGCTGGTTCCTGGGACTTTTTAGGACAAATGTCTCATCCTGGCCAAAGATGTCATTTCTTCTCTTGAAAGGGGTCTTAACCCGAGATGAACATTTTCAAGCCTTATGACCGTGGCAAGTTGCTTAATCTGCCTGTGTCCATTTCCTCATCTGTATAATGGGGCAAATTATAGTACCTACCTCATAGGGTTGTTATGGGGATTAAATGAGTTAATGTTTGTAAGCATGTAGGGCGCACTGAAGCACTGCATCAGTGTTTGTGAAATACAGACGTGTTTGTGGAGTGAATAACCTGCCTAGGGTAAGTCTCAAAGAAAGGACCTCAATGAGCGAGTCCAGCCACTAACCCAGGGCCACGGCCTGTAAACAACTCTACACGTATTGCCTTAAACGGATGCTTCCCTGTGGCCCTGTGCCCACTGGGGTCCGATGCAACCTTCTTATCTTTCTTTAACCAGCGTCACTGTGTACACACCTTCCTGTTCCCACAGCCCAGCCATTCCTCTAAACCTCAGATAGAAAGACTGAGCGCTTACTGCTTCTGTTTCTGTCCTGTTTAGACGTCCATCCTAAGGCCCCATGATGTTACATCTTACTTAGAATCTCCCTTCACTTTACTGATGATGCTTCATCATCCCAAGAATTAGCTTGACTTTAAGGCTTTATTCATGAGAAATGTTTTATTTTTGTTAATGTGAAGAAGAGACTGCCTTAAAAACGTTTTTTAAAAAAATCACTGTTATTGGATCCTATTCAGCAGCATCTATCTTATAGATAATTTCCCAGGTGTAGAAGTACAAGTGAAATTGTTAGTCATGCAGTCGCGTCCGATTCTTTGTGACCCCATGGACTGTAGCCCACCAGGCTTTTCTGTCCGTGGAATTCTCCAGGCAAGAATACTAGAGTGGGTTGCCATTTCCTTCTCCTGGTGAGAAGGAAGTAAATAAGTAGTAGGAAGGAAGTAGTAGGAAGGAAGGAAGAAGTAGTAAGACATAAAACCAATGCTTTGGAAAGATAAAATTAAGGAGCAGCAAAAATGTTTAGAAAAAAAGAAGACCAGGTGGGAGAATGTAGCAAATCAGAAATACAATGTTTGCTTCAGATAGCTGCCATGCAAATAGTTAATACTCAAGGAATTTTCTAAGGTGATAAAAGAAAAGAAAAGCATGTGGAGAAACAAAGGCTTACAAAGTATTGGTTACTGAATAAGCTTACTAGTTCTTCTTTGTCAGCAAAATCTCATTTAGTGTACATTTTTAATATTTTCAGTCCTCAGTTCTCAAACAATGCTTAGGGTGCTATGAGTGTTAAGAGTTGATACTGAGGGAAGTGTGAGGGCCCCTCTGAAACCCTCCTTATGAACTAGAACAGCTTCATTTTCTGTTTTATATACTGGGGTCCCATGTTAACATTTCACTTAAAAACATCTATGCTTAAAAAAAAAGATGAAATAATACCACTTTGATAAACTATAAAGAGTTAGATTAATACTGAAATGAAATGTCAAGGAAATTTAACTTTGTGAAACTATATTTTACTAGAATTGTAAATGTTAATCTTTGAAAACCCATGTTGTAATGTTGATTTTTGCAGTTTTTATGTAAATACGTAGG
This sequence comes from Antilocapra americana, assembly GCA_007570785.1. Classification (NCBI taxonomy): domain Eukaryota; kingdom Metazoa; phylum Chordata; class Mammalia; order Artiodactyla; family Antilocapridae; genus Antilocapra; species Antilocapra americana. Next base: position 215,320 of record ML661337.1, on the reverse strand, counting down.
TTTATTAAAATTTCAGTTACCTGTTGTTTTGTGTGTGCCCTTTATTGTTTACTTTGCTAGCATTCCTGAGTTGACTGGGCATGTTCTTGAAAATATTTTCCATTATCAGAAAATAAACTGGAAAGTCATTGAAAGCTTGTAGGTCATAATGCTCAGGTGACCATTTACTCCTCCCCCAATACTGCAGGAATTCAAAGTCAAGGCCGCTGTTGGTTTCCTTAGGCTGCCTGCTTTAACCAAGTACCACAAGCTTAAAACAACAGAAGTGTGTTGTCTCACAGTTCTGCAGGCTAGAAGTGTCAGCATGCCCGAGCTCCCTTGAAGTGCGTAGGGGAGCCCTTCCAGCTTCTGATGCTTTTGGCTGGCTGTCCTTGACCTTCCTTGACTTGCGCACAATCCTCTGCCCTCACGTGTCCTTCTCCCTGTTCCTCTGTCTTCACACGGCCATCATGTTGGATCAGGGACCTCCACTCTCTAGTGTCACCTCATCTTAACTAATTATACCTGCAAAGACCCTGTGTCCAAATACTGTCACAGTCTGAGGTCCCAGAGATTAGGACATCAACCTATCCTTTTTGGAGGGGACACAGTTCAACACGTAACAGCTACTTTGAGCAAGCTGTGAGATTCAGAAAAAGAGTTCCCTGTGCATTTTTTATTCTAGCTGATTTTTGACACGTATTCTATTTCGAAACAGTATGAGAACATACCAGTATATCTAAAATTTAGAAGGAGAAAAGTATATATCCTTCACTCATTCATTTGCCAGTTAGATACCAAGTGTCTTCATTGGCCAGATGTTCTAGTACTGAAGATTTGGTAGTCAGTAAAACAGGCAGAGACCCTGTCTTAACAGGAGATACAAATGAGAAGACAAAGGGAAGGTGACGGAGTATGCATTTTTCTTATGTGCATTTCTAGAAATGGTCTGCATAGCCTGACACTGAGATGCCCCAGTGTTTAAAAGACAATATAGGGAAAAAATATAGTTTTTTCTGACTCACAGTTTTTAAAATTAAAAAATTTTAAAGGAAAAAATATACTAATAGATACAAAAGCTTAGAAAATGGAAGTCCTACCATGGTGGTAATATATACTGTTCGGAACATATTCTTCTAGTCTTTTTATAATACATATAATCATGTTAAGTGGTCTCCTCTAATAGAGTAAGTCTGTTTTCAAAGAAGAAAGCTGTGGTACATATACACAATGGAATATTACTCAGCATTAAAAAAAAATTCATTTGAATCAGTTCTACTCAGGTGGACGGAACTGGAGCCTATTATCCAGAGTGAAGTAAGCCAGAAGGAAAAACAATACAGTATACTAACGCATATATATGGAATTTAGAAAGATGGCAGCGAGAACCCTGCATGCGAGACAGCAAAAGGAACGCGGATATATAGAACAGACTCGTGGACTCTGTGGATGAGGGCAAGGGTGGGATGATATGGGAGAATGGCATTGAAACATGTTAATTATCATATGTGAAATCAATCGCCAGCCCAGGATTGATGCTCCGGGCTGGTGCACCGAGATTTCCCAGGGGGAGGGGGGAGGGATTTCTGGAGGGGGAGCATATGTAAACCCATGGCAGTTTCATGTCATTGTATGGCAAAACCAACACAATAAAGTAAAGAAAATTTATAAAAAAAAAAAAAAGAAGTGAACCTGGGAGGCTGCAGCAGCATGTAGTAAAGCCGCTCTCCTACACTAGAGAAGATCCACCGAGTCAGAAGGACGGTAAGAAGGGCCCAGCAGAAGGGGAAGGTGGACTTGGAGCTGGCAGCACCCAAGACTCCGTTATTTCCTGTGTGAGCTGGATGAATGAACCTGAGCATTAGCCTCCTTATCTGTGACGGGATAATATTACTACCTGATGAAACTGTTATCAAAATTAAATGAAATAATTTAGTAAAATACCAAGATGCTTGTTCAATTAGTGGTGGCTAGATACTCAAACTATACTTTTCATGGAGTTAGATAATGAGCTGTTTTAAAGGTAGGATATCAAAAGTGACTAATAATAATGATAAAAGGTTTTTTCAGGAAGTACAGTAATGTGTTAACTATAGCAAATTTAGAAAATGATGATAAGCTTATGCACTTCCTCCCAAGCTCATACAAATAAAATTGCCCATAATTTTGATCCCCAAAGATAGTCACTGTCTACATTTGAGATCATATCCTTCCATTCTCATCTTCAGTTCAGTTCAGTCACTCAGTCGTGTCCGACTCTTTGCGACCCCATGAACTGCAGCACAGCAGGCCTCCCTGTCCATCACCAACTCCCAGAATATACCCAAACTCATGTCCTTTGAGTCCATGATGCCATCCAGCCATCTCATCCTCTGTTGTCCCCTTCTCCTGCCCCCAATCCTTCCCAGCATCAGGGTCTTTTCCAATGAGTCAGCTCTTTGCATCAGGTGGCCAAAGTATTGGAGTTTCAGCTTCAACATCAGTCCTACCAATGAACACCCAGGACTGATCTCCTTTAGGATGGACTGGCTGGATCTCTTTGCAGTCCAAGGGACTCTCAAGAGTCTTCTCCAACACCACAGTACAAAAGCATCAGTTCTTCGGTGCTCAGCTTTCTTTATAGAGCCATGAAATTTATTTATGTTTTTTTATTTGGCTGTGCTGAGTTTTAGTGTGGTAGACAGGATCTTTAGTTGCAGCTTGTGAACACTTGGGCTTCCCTGGTGGCTCAGCTGGTCAAGAATCTGCCTGCAATGCAGGAGACCTGGGTTCAAGTCCTGGGTTGGGAAGATCTCCTGGAGAAGGGAGCAGCTACCCACTCCAGTATTCTGGCCTGGAGAATCCCAGGGACTATACAGTCCAAGGGGTCGCAAAGAGTTGGACATGCAACGAGTGAACAATTGACTGTGGCATGCTGGATCTAGTTCTCTAACCAGGGATCGAATCTGGCCCCCTGCTTTGACAACTCAGAGTCTTAGCCACTGGACAACCAGGGAAGTCCCTGGCTCCAGGTTTGAGATTCAGAAAAACATTATTGCCCAAAGAGCACTGCAGTGAAGTCATTTCCTGGCCTTTCCAGACTAGGTCAAATCCTCCTACTTGAATACCCTACTACGCCTGTACCTCTCATTGAAATGAACACAAGTGTTTACGAAACAAGAATGGTCATAGCAACGTTGCTCATAGGAGCCTTGAACTGGCAACAACTCAGATGTCCATCAACAGGAGTGTAGTAGAAATGAGAAATTATGGTATAGTCATAGCATTTGTTGTTGTTTAGTTGTTAAGTCATGTCCGACTCTTTGCAGCCGGGATTGTAGCCTGCCAGACTCCTCTGTCCATAGCATTTCCCAGGCAAGGATACTGGAGTGGGTCATCAATTCCTCCTTCAGGGGATCTTCCCAACCCAGGGATCAAACCCAGGTCTCCTGCATTGCAGGCAGATTCTTTACCAGTTGAGCCACTAGTGAAGCCCCTACAAGGCCATATACATATTTAAATATTTATTTCCCTTTGCCGTTGAGTTCATTCTACATACTTAACATATATGTTATATATCAATTAAAAAGCTACTGTGTTATAAAAACCTAATCGCTGGTGGTAGAAGTCAGAGTAGAGGATACCTCTGAAAGATGGTTATTACCTGAGAATGGTGGTAGGAGGGAACCTTCTGGGTGCTATTACTTGATCTGGTTGGTTACCAAGGTATGTTGTTGTTGTTCAGTTGCTAAGTCATGTCTGACTCTTGGTGACCCCATGGACTGCAGCACGCCAGGCCTCCCTGTCCTTCACTATCTCATGAAGTTTGCCCAAGTTCACGTCCATTGAGTTGGTGATGCTATCCAACCATCTCTTCTGCCCTTTCTCCTTTTGCCTTCAATCTCTCCCAGCATCAGGGTATATACCTGGGTATATAAATACATAAAATTCATCAAGCTGAAGACTTCAAATTAGTGCCTTTTACTGCACATATGTAATACCTCAATTTTTAACAATAATATACATTTGAAGAAAAGCATATTCCCAGTTGAAAACAATCCAGATAAATTTGGGAACACAATCCATTTATAAATTGTGAACTGCCTAGTGTGCTGGTGGTCTTTGGAGAACTCTACAGAGTTATAACTAAGGCAACACAACAGTCTTACAACTGTTGATTTAATGAGTTATATTTGAAAATCAGGGTTGTGTGTGTTTGAGACTTTGAACCAACTTCCTATCAGAAGTGGCAGATTATAGCCATTTTCTTTCTTTTTTTCCTCTATGAGCTGCCAAAAACAGTCTACACATGAATGAACCTGAAGATTATTTATACCTGAATTTCAATGCTTTTATTCTAGCACTGAATTCATGATTATTAATTCTCTTGTGCATAGGGCAGGAGGCTGAAGGATATATGACAAATGAGGAAAATACTATTTGTTAGTAATGTGTGAAAAAATGCAGCCCTTCCCTATTTAAATCTTGTTTGTGATCAGGAAGCCTGCCAACATTGTTAATATTCAAGGGTACTCCGGGGATTGTTTTTGCCGAAGGGCAAACGCAATTTAAACTGGGACAAAGTTATGCCCAACTACCATCTAAGTATTTGGAGGTGCCTGTCGCGTGATTCAGCTGCCCAGATGCAACAGGGTGGTGGAAACAGACTGCTGCTCTTCATATAATTAGTGGTGATATCCAGGATTTTCTTAGAAACCCTTGAGATTAAGCATTTGAAATCGGGGACTACAGAGAGACTACGTACTGCAAGAATGTTGTTGTAGGTGTCTGAGGTCAGCAAGCCACGTGTCAATGAGTAACTCTTCATGAGTCACTTTCATAGTTTCACTGTTTCCCCACAGGCTGCTCCTTGGTTTTCTCCTATTCCCTTGATGAGAAATTGGTACTGAAATTGGTACCTGAAGGCTGGAAGAGCCACCTACCTGGTCTTCTCATCTCCATTTTGTGGTGTTAGCTGAACAGGATTGAGCTTCTCCCCGTACAAAGCAGATGCTTTGCTTATAGTGCTACTCATGAGACTTAACCATGGTTTTTCCTTTCATAGAAGTCATTGGCATACCATAGGCCCACGAACTATGTTAGAAGCTGGCTCTGGGGGACTTCCCTGGTGGTCTCGTGGTGAAGAATCTGCCTTGCAATGCAGGGTACAAGGGTTCAATCTCTGGTTGGAGAACTAAAAACATGTCACAGAGCAGCTAAGCCCGTGCATCACAATCAGAGTCCATGCACCACAGTGAAAGATCCCGCATGATGCAGCTAAGATTGGACACAACCAAATAAATAAATGAATAAATGAGAGTCATTGATCTTCCAAGATTAAAAATCATAATAATTTGTTTGTTTGTTTTAAGTGTACTGACTCTGGAAACAGAGGGCTGGGTTCAAAGCCTGACAGTATCACTGACTAGCTGTGTAACCTAAGGCAAGTTACTTCACCTCCCAGAGACTGGGACCATGACTCCATCATCTGAGGGCCTCTGCTTGATGCGGTTGGTCTGATCATCCAAATCACCCAGCATGCTGTTACTAGTTTCCGTTCCTATTTCCCTTTCTGGTATTTTCTGATCGGTCCAGAGTTGGGTCCAGGATTTGTATTTGTTATGTATTTGTGCTTAGTATGTATTATGAGAGATGCCCAGGGCAGAGACCCAGGGAACAAACACACCAGCCTGACATTTCTCCTCCCATGTCCTGCTGGTACCTCCCACTAACCCAACCAGAAGGCAGAGACAAGGAGACTGACGATGTGGTCTACCCGAGTCAGCCTCTGGGGTCAGAGTGGAGAAGGGTGGAGAGTGAGCTTGAAGGAAGACATCCTGTGTCTGTGTTAACTCACTGTTATCTTCTGTAGAGAAATATCTATTCAAGTTCTTTGACCACTTTTTAATTGGGTGTTTTTTGTTGTTGCTGAATTGTGGATTTTTATATACTCTGGATTTGTTTTATTTTGAACTGGATTAAATTGTGCACCAGGAGACTTATAGACTCCAAAAAATATTCTTAACTAGATTATCTTTAGAAGCAAAAATATAAAAAATAATATAATCTGGTGGGAACTTAATGGTGGTGGAGCAAACTTAACACAAAAATTGGTCAAATATTACTTCTGGACTGTTGGCTGGACTGGCCAGTAATCTTAAAGACAATATTCAAAGTCATGTCAGTCGTGTCCAACTCTTTAGGTCACCTAAAGTGAATGTCAAACAACAAAAGCCAAGACTCTTCATTCCTATGTTTGCTGTGTCACCTGGTACCTAGGCATGCTGTTGCTTTCTCCTTCAGTCTGGGTGTCCATAAACTGGTGGGAATTGGAGGGGACATATTTCTGAAGTGTTTTTCACTTATAGTGAGGGAAGGAATACTCCAGTGAATAATTCAGGATCTTCTAAGCCAAAAGATTCTGAAGAAAATGGAATATATACTTGGTGAGACAGAGAAATGAAATTAAAAGTACATTATGGGGGAGCAGTTTCAGAGACATTGAGAGAATGGGCATTAAATATAAATATTGAGTGAGAGAATACGAAAGTAGTTAATTCAGAAGTATTTGGGGCCAGGATTTTAAAATTAAAATTAACCACCCAATTATGCTTTTCATTCCCAGATGTGGTTTCAAAAACACTATTTTATGGGAATAAATTTATTTTAAGAGGAAGCTGGGCCTTCCCTGATAGCTCAGTTGATAAAGAATCCTCCTGCAATGCAAGAGACCCTGGTTAGATTCCTGGGTTGGGAAGATCTGCCAGAGAAGGCATAGGCTACCCAACTCCAGTATTCTTCGGCTTCCCTTGCGGCTCAGCTGGTAAAAAAATCTGCCTGCAATGCAGGACACCTGGGTTCAATGGCTGGGTTGGGATCCCCCAGAGAAGGAGAAGGCTATCCATTCCAGTATTCTGGCCTGGAGAATTCCATGGACTACATGGGGTCACAAAGAGTTGGACATGACCAAACAACTTTTGCTTTCACAAGAGGCAGCTGATAACACTTATTTTAAAAAGCAATCTAAATGTTTATATTCATGCTATAACCTTTACCTTGTTTGTAGTTTCGTTTAAGCCTTCTGACTGAGACAAAAAGATGAAAGGATTTAAGTTTTCAGATAATTCAGTTCAGTTCAATCAGTCATGTCCAACTCTTCGCGACCCCATAAACCACAGCATGCCAGGCCTCCCTGTCCATCACCAACTCCCAGAGTCTACCCAAACTCTTATCCATTGAGTCGGTGATGCCATCCAGCCATCTCATCCTCTGTCGTCCTCTTCTCCTCCTGACCTCAGTCTTTCCCAGCATCAGGGTCTTTTCCAATGAGTCAGTTCTTTGCATCAGGTGGCCAAAGTATTGGAGTTTCAGCTTCAATGTCAGTCCTTCCAGTGAACATCCAGGACTGATCTCATTTAGGATGGACTGGCTGGATCTCTTTGCAGTCCAAGGGACTCTCAAGAGTCTTCTCCAACACTACAGTTCAAAAGCATCAGTTCTTCGGTGCTAAGCTTTCTTTATAGTCCAACTCTCACATCCATACCTGACTACTGAAAAAACCATAGCCTTGACCTTTGTTGACAAAGTAGTCTCTGCCTTTTAATATGCTGTCTAGGTTGGTCATAACTTTCCCTCCAAGGAGTCTTTTAATTTCATGGCTGCACTCACCATCTACAGTGATTTTGGAGCCCCCCAAAATAAAGTCAGCCACTGTTTCCACTGTTTCCCCATCTATTTGCCATGAAGTGATGGGACCAGATGCCATGACCTTAGTTTTCTGAATGTTGAGTTTTAAGCCAACTTTTTCACTCTTCTCTTTCACTTTCATCAAGAGGCTTTTTAGTTCTTCTTCCCTTTCTGCCATAAGGGTGGTGTCATCTGCATAACTGAGGTTATTGATATTTCTCCTGGCAATCTTGATTCCAGCTTGTGTTTCTTCCAGCCCAGCATTTCTCATGAGGTTCTCTGTATATAAGTTAAATAATTGAGATAACTGATATAATTACATGAACATTATAAATAATTGAAGCCCCATGCTAACAAAAAAATTGACCTTTTCAAATTAGCAAGACAAAATTGGTTGCATCTAACATAAACTTTTTAATCTACTTATTTCATTATTATTCGATATCTATTCCAAACTATTTAAAAATTCTACCAAAACCAGTTTAAAAGCTTTTTAAATAATATGAATGAATAAATAACTTTTAAATTTTTTCTAGGTTTTATTAATCTATCTAAAGAAGGTATAAAGAAAGACCTAAATCATATCATATATTTAAAATAATTTATCTGTGTGTAGATATAAAAATATACATTAAATTAGTTAATTTTAAGATTTATTTTGATGTGGACCATTTTTAAAGTCTTTATTGAATTTGTTACACTATTGCTTCTGTTTTATGTCTTTTTTTTTGGCCCTGAAGAATGTGGGATCTTAGCTCTTCAACCAGGCATTGAACCAGCACCCCCTGAATTAGAAGGCAAAGTCTTAACCATTGGACAGCCAGGGCAGTCCTATAATTTAATTTAAATATAATTTAATTGAGAAAAGTAGTATGGAGTTTTTTCTTGTTGAAACATGGGGGAACTTCCCTGGTGGTCCAGTGGCTAAGACTCTGAGCTTCCAATACAGAGGACCCAAGTTTAATCCCTGGTCAGGGAACAAGTTCTCATGTGCTGCAGCTAAGACTTGATGCAGTCAAATAAATAAATATTTTTTTAAAAAAAAGAAAAATGAGAGAGGGCAAAGGGTAATTTTTTTTAATTAAATTTTTGCCTAGAGGAGGCTGAGAAGTGGGAAAAGGGCTGTAAATGTTTGTTTTTGTTTCCATTTTAAAAACTAAACTTTGTTATTTTGCCAGCTTTGAAAGTCTACTTTTTCTTTTCTGAGGGCCTGAGTGGGAGGGGGGGTGGAAAAAGAAGGGGATGGCCCACCAGTTCAAAAGAACCGGAGGGGTGTTACTTCCTTTTCTTCCCAAGTATAAAAGCTGTGGATGCCTGTGGCCAGTCCCCAAGGGTGGGGAGAGGATGTTGCTCTTGGTGACTCTAGAGGCAGGACCACATCAATGGAAGTCCTAGATTGAATTTGTTGATATTTTAAATCTGAGAGTGGGGAAGGCGAAGAATCTGTGGCTTTGTGACTCTCAGTTTCAAAGAATATGACTGACCAAACCTCTATCTTCCCTCATGAAATCTTTGTTTCTTTCTAGCTGGCTCACAGCTACTGACTTCACCTTTCTCTTCCCTGTTCACTCTGGGATGTCCCTTACCAACAAATGACTTGGTCTTAATCCCAAAGAAATCCTGAAAGAGGAGAGTGCATTGGAAAAGCTAATTACTCCCTTAAATTATAAACACTGGGGGCTTGCCTTGTGATCCAGTGGTTAGGACTCTGTGTTCCGAATGTAGGAGGCATGGGTTCAGTTCCTGATTAGGAAACTAAGATCTCGCGTGTGGCCCAGCACAGCCAAAATAAAAATGAAAAATTGGGATAGGGTCAGATCTATTACTCTTCTTCTAAGAAGCCCGCCTCTAGACTTTAGAATTACCCTCCCAGAGAAACATTTTAAAGTATGAAGACCAGGTCAAAGGAGCCCCACCTATATGAACAAAACATTTGTTTTCATCTCAGATATTCTTCCTCTCCCCAGTATCCTCTAGTTTGTTACTAGGTTTTACCTGTGAAATATCTCTCAAAACCCTTGCCTTCCATTCATTTATTCAACAAATTTATTGACCATCTACTCTGTGTCAGGATCTGCTAGTGATTGAGGGTACAGGGTACAGCACTAAAACAAGTCCAGTGGAGAACCAGGAGAGCTTTTAGTCTGGTTGATTCCTCCCTCACTAAACCAAAAAACTAGGCCACCTCCCCATAGCTGGCCTGGGCTTCCCTGGTAGCTCAGCTGGTAAAGAGTATGCAAAACCCACCTGCAATGCAGGAGACCTGGGTTCAATCCCTATATTGGGAAGATCCCCTTGAGGAGGGCATGACAACCCACTCCAGTATTCTTGCCTGAAGAATCCCCATGGACAGAGGAGCCTGGCAGGCTGCAGTCCACGGGATCACAAAGAGCTGGACAAGACTGAGCGACTAAGCACAGCGCAGCCCCATAGCACTGGTCACTTTTTCCTCCTAACTCCTGGCATATATATTTCTCCCCATTTTACAGATGAAAACACTGAGGCTAGGACAATTATACGACATGCCCTAGGACACAGCTGGTAATCAGCTAGAATGCTCTAAGAATCTTATTCAATCATTGTATAAAAAGCATTGATCATTCATGTGTCTGGTGTGTCCTCAGGATATAGCAGTGAAGAAAAAAGAATAGGTCCCTGCTGTCATGCAGTTTATATTCTAGAAGGAGACAAAGTAAATGAGAAAACAGGAATTATGTCAGAGAGCTGGGTGGCTACTTTGCGTGGTCAGAGAAGACAACTTTTTAAGTCTCTGGGCTACCTGGTGGCTCAGACAGTAAATAATCTGTCTGCCATGCAGGAGAAGACCTGGGTTCAATCCCTGGATCGGGAAGATCCCCTGGAGAAGGGAATGGCAACCCACTCCAGTGTTCTTGCCTGGAGAATTCCATGGACAGAGGAGCCTGGCAGCGGGCTACAGTCCATGGGGTCGCAAAGAGTCCAACGTGAATGAGCAGTTAACAACAACCCCTACAGATGTACCTTTGTTTTATACCTCTATCCATTTTCCCAGAGTGGAAAAAAGGTAAGATCTTTAGGAGGGTCAGGCCAGTTTTTAGGAGAACAGGAAGAGAGGAAGTCAACAGAAATTTAAAAAAACAAAACCAAAACAACCCAAGTGTATGTCTCATGGTTCTGGAGCCTACAGGCATACAATTAAGCTGTCAGCAGGGCCATACTCACTCTGAAACCTCAGGGGAGACTTCTTGCCTCTCTCCTAGCCTCTGGTGGTTTGCGGTCATCCTTGGTGGCCCTTGGCTTACAGCAGCAACCTCTGCCTCCATTGTCACGTGATATTTGCTCTGCATCTGTCTCTGTCTCTGCGTCTCCTGCTGTTATAAAGACACCAGTCACGTTGGATTGGGGCCCATGCTTCTCCAGTATAACCTCATAATAAAAGTTGTTTTTAATTTTGTGATAGTTGATTTACAATGTCGTGTTAATTTCAGCTGCACAGCAAAGTGACTCACTTATACATATATATATTATTTGTTGTAGTCTTTTTCATTATGATTTATCACAAGATATTGAATATAGTTCCCCATGCTGTACAGTAGGATCTTGTTTATCCATCCTATACATACTAGTTTGTATCTGCTAATCCCAAACTTCCAATCCTTCTCTCTCCCACACCCCCTCCCCTTGGCAACCACAAGTCTGTTCTCTATGTCTGTGGGTCTCTGTTTCACAGATACATCCACTTGTGTCGTATTTTAGATTCCACATGTAAGTGACAAAAAAACTGAAAGTGTTAGTCACTCAGTCATGTCCATCTCTTCTCGACCCCATGGACTGTAGCCCACCAAGCTCCTCTTTCGGTGGAATTCTCCAGGCAAGAAACACTGGAGTGGGTTGCCATTCCCTTCTCCAGGGGATCTTCCTGACCCAGGAATTGAACCCCGGTCTCCTGCATTGCAGGCAGATTCTTTACCGTCTGAGCTTCAGAGACTATATCAGCAGTAGGTGTATAAAATGGTGCATCCTCTATAGTAAGCGATTTGGCAGTACCTATGAAAATTTTAAATGAACACATCTTTTGGCATTCTCTCACTTCTAGGAGAAAGCTGCCTTTCTGGTACCAGAAAGGAGAGGGCATTTTTATTACTGGAGATGGAGACTTTTTATTTAATTTAATTTATTTATTTTTGGCTGTGCTGGGTCTTTGTTGCTGCTCACAGGCTTTCTTTAGTTGAGGCAAGCGGGGGCTACTCATCCTTCCGGTGCAAGGGCTTCTCATTGCAGAGTACAGCCTCTAGGGTGCACAGGTTTCAGCGGTTGCAGCACATGAGCAGTTGTGGTTCCTGGGCTCTAGAGCACAGGCGCAGTAGTTGTGGCCCATGGGTTAGTTGCTCCGCATCATGTGGAATCTTCCTGGACCAGGGATCGAACCTGTGTCCTCTACATTGGCAGGCGGATTCTTATCCACCATGCCATCAGGGAAGTCCCTAGAGATGGGGAATTGACGCCAAGATAAATCTGCACAAACCAACCTTACTGAAGTAACGTTTCTCTTCCATTATTCCCCCATATATTTCCTAGGGCTTCCTTTGCGGCTCAAACACTAAAGAATCTGCCTGCAATGCAGGAGACAGGGGCTTGATCCCAGAGTCAGAAAGATCCACTGGAGAAGGAAACGGCTACCCACTCCAGTATACTTGCCAGGAGAATTCCATGGACGGAAAAATCTAGTGGGCTGCAGTCTATGGGGTTGCAAAGAGTTGGACATAACTGACCAACTAACACTAGTCACTTTCCCAAAATTTACTACCCCTAAAAGCCCAACCCCATTTTTCCTTTTTTTCATAGTCATTTTTCCACATTTTTGGCCCTTTGTTTAAATTATAAGCCTCCAATAAGAAGTAAATATAAAATATAAGCTCCAAAGTTTAATCACTTCTTCAGGGTTTTTATTTCTTTTCCATGAAGCACCAAAGGCCACATAAAAATATTAACATTAAAAAAAAAGTGTATGCTCTTCTCCTATTAACTTGTCTTTTGTCAGTGTAATTCACAGGCTCTAGTAACAGAGCATAAGAGGGTAGGAAAAAATAAGTCTTTCTTCCTCTATGCTGCATCATATGGTAATTCTGTTTTAGTTTTCTATGGTGGCTGCATCAGCTTACGTTCTCACCAACAGAATACAGTGGTTCAATTTCTCCACATCTTTGTCAATATCTCTTTTTTTTTTTATTGCAGTCATGCTAAATGGATGTGAGTTGGTATCTCATAGTAGATTTAATTTGCATTTCCCTAGTGATTAGTAACAATGAGCATCTTTTTATTTGCTTATTGACCACTTATGTATCTTCTTTGGGGAAATATCCACTCAGTTCCTTTGCTCATTTTTAACTGGATTGCTTGGTATTTTTGTTGTTGAGTTCTAGGAATTCTTTATGTATTCTGGGTATCAATCACTTATCAGATATAAGATTTCCAAATATTTTCTCCCATTTCTTGGGTTGTCTTTTCATTCTATTGATAGTGCCCTTTGACGCACACAAATTTTCAGATTTGCTGAAGTCCATCTTACCAATTTTTTCTTTTATTACAGTGTCTTTGGTGTCATATCTAAGAAATTGTTGTCAAATCTGATGTGGTGAAAATTCCTCTTCTCTATATTTCTTCTAGGTGTTTAACTGTTTTAATTCTTATTCTGGGTTTTTGACCTGTTTGAGTCGGTTTTATTATGTGGTATAAGGTAAGGGTCTTCCATTGTTTTCTTACACACTATGGATATCCAGTTTTCCCAGCACTACTTTTTGAAAAGACTATTCTTTCCTCGTTGAATAGTCTTGGCTCTTTTTGTCTAAAATAGCAGTATATTTTAAACAAAACAACAAATGTATTGTCACTATCACATCACAAAATGAGACCACAATGTAGACTAAGGATGTCCTTAATATGTTTTTCCTTATAAACAAATTGAGATAGATATACTGCTGGATACATAATATAAAGTCACTTTGTACTTACTTGATAACAGAAGAATATGAACTTGCCCACAGGATTTTGTATTATAAAACAATGCTTTATACATTAAAGAATAACCCATTGTTTCATTACACTTAACCTAGATTCCATGTTATATCAACAGCACAAATTCATGAGAAGCACATAACCAATGAAGTGACAGTGCAAGGATATTTCTAGGGAATTAATTGTGAAAATGCCTGATTTAACAATGAGAGAATAAAAGACTGCTAGTAGACTATCAACCCATACACATCTTAAAGTCTAGTTCCTTGAAAATTATGGTCCAAAAATCCTACTGATGTAAGCTAGAATCACAAAAAACATACAGTGAGCAAAGTAAAACCCTAAATTGACAATAATGAAGCTAAACTAACAATAATTGACATTTAAAGGAAACATTAAGCCAACTTGATACCTAAGGACTAACCTGAGTCAACATTGACAGTACTCCCTTAACAAAGCCTTCTATCTGGAAAACCTAAGAATTCCAGCTATCTGAGTGATTGCATCGTGGGGTCTTTGCAAAGCTGTTGATAATTCAACTTCTCAGTACAATGCTAAATCAACTTCTGTGTAAACATGAGTTAAGAGTCAAGACTCTGGTTTCTAAATAGCAAAGATGAGCTACCTTTAATAACTTCTGTAGGTTATTAATAATATTTAGTGTTACTGAAAACTTTACCCCTTAAAAAGTAAAGAAAGAACTAGTGAATTTTTTGAACATAAGAGCCAAGGAAAGGATGTTGAAGTTTTGGATTGGTGGACAGCCCTTTAAGAAGTGCATTCAGAGAATAAATCTAATGCCAAGAAGGGTGTGTTAAATGAGGGGAGGGAGTGAAGGACTAGAGAACAAAGTTGACTCCAGAGACCCTTGGAGAAAGATAAAAGTGGCCGAGATTTTCTCAGTAAAAAAGCAGAGCTCTCTTGAGCTAAGCTGGAAAGAATGTGAAGGCTAGGCGAGGCTGAGAATTATAAAGTGCACTGTGCTAATAAGTATTGTGCTCTTTAGAATTCAGAGAAGTTGGAAAAGCATTTTTGGTTCTTTAGGAATTTTCCCAGAGCTGATGGTGAGGGGATTGGTTTATGTTTAAAGGCAATTCAAGGGATAATATAGTTTTACATTTATTCTTTAACCTTTATTCTTTCTTAAGCCCTTTTACATAACTGATCTCAGGATTGACAGCCCCCGACAGTGTTAGGAATTTTGGAGAGAGGGAGTTCTGGAGAGACCACAGTAGGCTGGAGTGGCCAGAAAGTGTTTAGATGAAGAAGTAAGGTTGTAGTTGAGCCCTGAGCTGGGCTTGCAAAATAGGGTGTGTTAATAGGCTCTGAGATGCAAAGAAATTTTTCTCTAATTACAAAATAAATTAAAAAAAAAAGACTCTCTGAGAGGGAGAAATTGGCTGAATTGGAGGTGAGTCCCAAAGAAGGCACAGATGCAGGTGGAAGAAGGTGTGGCAAGTTCAACTTTCGGTTCTTTAGAACTCAGAATCCTCGAGAGGTTGGGAGGACAGAAAGTGCCAGGTTTTGACAAGACCACACGTTAGCAATCACCACTCTCAACTTCAGTCTCCTCTTATTCCTTCTTTCCACAGTTCCAGGTAATCTTTGTCCTAACACGATTTCATTTGTGTAACTTCCTTCAAAAGCTCCCTCTGCATGCCTACATCATGAAATTGAAAATTTCCAGCATACACAGCACACCCCATGGTTTGTTTTGTACCTCATCCCAATGGTGTAAGAGTGAGGTGGCATGAGAGGCTGTCCACTTCAGGGAGGCAGACTTTAGTATATGTTCTCCCTTATTTATAGAATACCCCCTTAATACCCTAGCTAGGGTTCTTTCAATATTCAAATATATTTGCCTTTTAGGTGTCAGGCATTCTGCTCAGCCATGGAAATACAAGGACATATACCACGTCAAAATTATATGACTTAAAAGCCAAATGGTCCTAAACATAAAGGTAATTAAATGTTTCTTAAGTGGACTCTATCACTTAATATATGAATCATCTTGAAATTTTTTTTCAGAAAATAAATGTAAAAATATGGATCTTTTATGATTGAAATGAATATTCCAACTCATAAGTAAGTTTGTACCTCCTATTGTTTATTTTATATATAAATTAAATATTATATACACTGATGAAATATGATGAACTCCCAAAAAAGAGATGTTCATATGAAAAGCAAGTTAATTGGTAAAAGACTCAAGAAAGATGTTGCTTAAAAACATTTGTTGTCAAGTTAGACCTGGTAGAGACAAATGTAAAAGATTAGAAGGAAAAAATATAAAAACCCAAAGGCTTCTATTCTCAGCTTCCCAATTACCTTTAATTTCTCACTCAATTTTAAGGAAAGTAAAACTAGAAATCATAGATAGTTTATGAAACAGTACATGTGGCAATATCAAGTTTGGGTATAACACAAAAGTTTGCCACCGCCAATTCCACTGTTGGGAGGAGTTAAGACGGTTCACTAGAAACTTGCCTTCCAACTGTGAGATTCCACAGTGCTGAGGGCATTTCACGGTACTTAAACTCAATGGGTATGTTATAAAATTAGCTGGAGATACAAGAGACATGGGTTTGATCCCTGGGTTGGAAAGATTCCCTAGAGGTGGAAATGACAATCCACTCCAGTATTCTTGCTTGGAAATCCCATGGACAGAGGAGTCTGGCGGGCAAAGAGTTGGATGTGACTGAGTGACTAAGCACACACACACATCTTTTATTAAGTAAGTAGTTATATGATTTATGAGATATGAGCTATTTGAGGACTGAGACTATCAGTCAGAACATCCTTAGTTGCAAGTGACAGAAACTGAACTCAAACTAGCTCATGTATAAAAGGAAATCTAGAGACTCAGAGAACTGAAAAGTCCAGAAGTTGACTAGGCCTCAGGGCTCCATCTTGGCGCATCTCTCCTACCTGCTTTCCTTCTCACACCATGATGGTCTAATGTTTTCATTCTTACACTCCCTCTGTGTAACTGAGGAAGAAGGCGCCGCTCCAGCAAGCAGCGCCTTATATCCAGGGAATACAAGAAGAGGCTGTCTACCAGCAACCTTCTATCTCATGTCTGGGAAGCCTCTGATAGGTTGTGATTTAGGTCACGTGTCCATTGCTGAGCCAATCACCACATCTAGACAGCTAGCCTGGACTTCATCCCCACCATTGTGGGGATGGGAGGGCATTGGGGCTGACAACCCCATTGGACCTCATGAAGTCAGGGAAAGGACTAGTCTTCAAAGAAAAGGCTGTGTGCTCTTAATAGAAGCTAGACATGCAGAAGCAACAGATGCCCACAGTATAGACCATGCTGTAATTATTCTTGTGTTTTCCCTAAGAACAAGCACACAGATGGACATGAATTTGAGTGAGCTCCGGGAGGTGGTGAAGGACAGGGAAGGCTGGTGTGCCGCAGTCTATGGGGTTGCAAAGAGTTGGACACAACTGAGCGACTGAACTGAACTGAACTTAAGCACACAGAAGACACTTGGCTTTAAATATTGAGTGAATAACTACTGATGGCACTTCACACTTCCAAAGCATTTCCACAGACATTATTTTATTGTCAGTGGTACCAACAGATTAAATAACTTGCTTAAAGTTACACAACTGGTCTGATAGAGGGTTTATAACTGCATCTCCCTGCTTCCAGTCCAAGTCCTTGAGGAAGTCTTCCCTGTTTCTGCTCTCCTGATGCCAGGACTGATGTCAAAGTGGTAGGAAGGAGGGAATTCCATGGTGGCCCCATAGTTAAGATGTGGGCTTTTACTGCTGTGGACCTGGGTTCTATCTCTGGTCGGGGAACAATCTAGTAAGATCCCACAAGCTGCACAGTTCACCCTCCCCCCCAAAAAAAAAAATCAGAAGGAAAGAAGACAGAAACAGTTTGGTTACGATTTTACTACTTCTCGGAAGGTTTGACAGAGTTTTGTCCCTAGACGTCTATGATGGTGGTGGGTGACTAGTAAGCCTGTGTCTTTCCGACTCATTACAGGTGTATGTGGTGTGTGGCTGTCATCACTGCTGCTGCTGCTGCTGCTGCTAAGTTGCTCAGTCGTGTCCGACTCTGTGCGACCCCATGGACTGCAGCCTACCAGGCTCTTCCGTCCATGGGAGTTTCCAGGCAAGAACACTGGAGTGGGGTGCCATTGCCTTCTCTGGGCTGTCATCACTATTTGGACTTAATTCATGGAGTTGTGGAATCAGGGGAATCTCACATGTGTTCATTTTTAAAGCTAATATTTGCCTGTGTGTTTGACAATAATACTCAGGAGATGAAGATGGTTCTTAAAGGTAGTATAGTATACTACATGTCATGTAGGATGTAGAGGCAAACTGTTTGAATCTCGGGCCTGTTACTTGTAACCCTGGGCAACCTGGATAACCTCCATAAGGCTTAGCCTCCTACAAAATACGGTGATATTAACATACGTCTACTACACCTGCTCCACGGGATTGTAGTGAAGATTAAATACAGTCATATTTGTAAAAAGTACCTTGGTAAAGTGTCCTTGAGGGTTCCATGAAATTTATAAGCTATCAATTTTACATTATTATGTCTTATTTTAAGAACAAGCATTAATGCAGGCATTCTCTCCTATCTATATAACCAGCTGTGGTCACAGAAAAAATACACAGTCAGTCCTCTTCCCCTTCTAGGCACATGGAAGACTGGCTAGGTGAAGCTTTATGTCCAGTTTTGGCTTTGTGTTCTTAGTGGAAGTGACCTGCGTCACTTGCCAGTCAGAACGTGTAATTGCCAGAGTGAGACCCTCCAGAACTTTCTCTTCCCTTACTGTGTCTGGTGATATGAGAACGGTGGCCTTCTCTGACTCCTGGTTCCTAGAATAAGAAATTGTGAAGCAAAGTCCCTAGCCAGCTCTCTTTAGACATGCAGCACGAGCGAAAGCAAACCTTTCTTGTTATAAATACACTACAATTTTTTGAGACTTTCGTTCCATCAGCATAATCTAGCCTGTCTCAGCTAAATCGACCTGATTGGCCTGGCCATTTTGGACATGGATGTTTTCATTTATGTCACTGAAGCTTTCTGACAATATCTCTTTAGTAAAAGAAAGAGAGGAAATGAATCTTGCCAAGTAATGGTTTTAAAACTTCCCATTGATTGAGTTCTCCCACAATTTAAAATGAAGACCTTCATCCTTTCATTGATATAGAAGGCAACAGAGCTATGGTGTCAAAAGATCCTAGTTTGGGAACTTCCCTGGTGGCCCAGTGGTTAAGAGTCCTCCTCCCACTGCAGAGGACACAGGTTGGACCCCTTATCCAGGAAGATCCCACATACTGCGGAGCAACTAAGCCCCTGTGCCACAACTACAGAAGCCTGTGCTCTGCAACAATAGAAGCCACTGGATTGAGAAGGCTGAGCACTGCAACTAGAGAGTAGCCTTCCACTCGCTGCACCTAGAGAAAGCGCACGTGGAGCGAAAAAGACCCAGCACAGCCATAAATAAATAAATAAATATTTCTTAAAAAAAAAAAAAAAAGATTCTTGTTTGATTCCCAAATTCAGTATTGACCAGATCGTGACTTTAAACAAGTCACTCAACCAAATGAGACTTAATTTTCTTATTTATAAAACGGGGGTGATGATTATACTTGTCTTGAAAGGGTTGTTTATAAAGTGACTAGCCTTCATCCCATCAGTAAAGAAATTTTATTCAGTGGACATTTACTAAATGATTATAATTTCTACGTCAGGATGATTTTAGCTTAATGCAGAAAAAAAATGAGTTTAAAGTAGCCTGTGTAATAAGGCAATGTATATCTCACATAAGTGGAAGTGCAGAGTGGGCCGCAGCCCCTGGCTTTCTGTAGTTCTCTTGGCTCTGCCTCCTCTGCGTGTAAACTTGACTTTGGGCTGGATCCCCCTGTGATTGTAAGGTGGCCACCAACAGCAATGGGGCAATGTGTTCAGCTACATAAATGCTGATTAGGTTTGGTATGAGTCCCAGGCCAATCACTGGCAAGGGGACTAGAATCTTTTTTTTAAATTATTTTCACTTTTTACATAATTTTTTTTACCAGCTTTTATTAGAAATAATTCACCCATTCCAGTCCATTTTAGTTCACTGATCCCTAAAATATCAACAGTTGTTTGTCTTGTTTGACCACTTTCACTTTGCCTTGATTCATGGACATAACATTCCAGGTTCCTATGCAATATTGCTCTTTACCGCATCGGACTTTACTTCCATCACCAATCACATCCACCACTGGGTGTTGTTTTTGCTTTAGCTCCATCTCTTCATCCTTTCTGGAGCTATTTCTCTACTCTTCTCCAGTAGCATATTGGGCACCTACCAACCTAGGGAGTTCATCTTTCAGTGTCCTATCTTTTTGCCTTTTCATACTGTTCATGGGACTCTCAAGGCAAGGATACTGAAGTGGTTTGCCTTTCCCTTCTCCAGTGGACCACATTTTGTCAGAACCCTCCACCATGACCCGTCCGTCTTGGGTGGCCCTACACTGCATGGCTCATAGTTTCACTGAGTTACACAAGGCTGTGGTCCGTGTGATCAGATTGGTTAGTTTTCTGCGATTGTGATTCATTCTGTCTGCCCTCTGTTGGAGAAGGATAGGAGGCTTATGGAAGCTCCCTGACTGGAGAGACTGGCTAAGGGGAAAACTGGGTCTTGTTCTGATGGATGTGGCCAAGTTCAGTAAATCTTTAATCCAGTTTTCTCCTGATGGGCGGGGCTGTGTTCCCTCACTGAATCTGGAAAACTCAGCAGTGGCCACAGGACTGGGAAAGTTCAGTTTTCTTTCCAATTCCAAAGAAAGACAATGCCAAGGAATGTTCAAACTACTGCACAATTGCAGTCATCTCACATGCTAGCAAAGTAATGCTCAAAATTCTCCAAGTCAGGTTTCAACAGTACATGAACCATGAACTTCCAGATGTTCAAGCTGGATTTAGAAAAGGCAGAGAAACCAGAGATCAAATTGCCAACACCTGTTGGATCATAGAAAAAGCAAGAAAGTTCCAGAAAAACATCTACTTTTGTTTTATTGACTATGCCAAAGCCTTTGACTGTGTGGGTCACAACAAACTGTGGAAAATTCTTCAAGAGATGTGAATACCAGACCACCTTACCTGCCTCCTGAGAAATCTTTATGCAGGTCAAGAAGCAACAGTTAGAACCGGACATGGGACAACAGATTGGTTCCAAATCGGGAAAGGGGTATGTCAAGGCTGTATATTTTCACCCTGCTTATTTAACTTATATGCAGAGTACATCATGAGAAACACTGGACTGGATGAAGCACAAGCTGGAATCAAGATTGCTGGGAGAAATATCAACAACCTTGGATATGCAAATAACACAACCCTTATGGCAGAAAGCAAAGAAAAACTAAAGAGCCTCTTGATTAAAGTGAAAGAGGAGAGTGAAAAAGTTGGCTTAAAACTCAACATTCAGAAAACTTAAGATCATGGCATCCTCACTATGGAGAACAGTGTGGAGATTCCTTAAAAAACTGGAAATAGAACTGCCATATGACCCAGCAATCCCACTGCTGGGCATACACACTGAGGAAGCCAGAATTTAAAGAGCCACGTGTACCCCAATGTTCATCGCTGCACAGTTTACAATACCCAGGACATGGAAGCAACCTAGATGCCCATCAACTGACGAATGGATAAGAAAGCTGTGGTACATATACACAATGGAATCTTACTCGGCCATTAAAAAGTATTCATTTGAATCAGTTCTACTGAGGTGGATGAAACTGGAGCTTATTATACAGAGTGAAGTAAACCAGAAGGAAAAACAATACAGTATACTAACGCATATATTTGTAATTTAGAAAAATAGTAACGATAACCCTGTATGCAAGACAGCAAAAGAGACGCAGATGTATAGAGCAGTCTTTTGGACTCTATGGGAGAGGGCAAGGGTGGGATGATGTGGAAGAACTGCATTGAAACATGTTGATTATCATATGTGAAATGAATTGCCAACCCAGGTTTGATGCATGATACAGGGTGCTCAGGGCTGGTGCACTGGGATGACCCAGAGGGGTGGAATCGGGAGGGAGGTGGGAGGAGGGTTCTGGAAGGGAAACACATGTATACTCATGGCGGATTCATGTCAATGTGTGGCAAAACCAACATGATAATGTAAAGAAAAACAATAAATAAATAAAAGAGAGAGAAAATAAGATCATGGCATCCTGTCCCATCACTTCAAGGCAAATAGATGGGGAAACAATGTAAACAGTGAGACACTATTTTTTGGGGCTCCAAAATCCTAGCAGATGGTAACTGCAGCCATGAAATTAAAAGATGCTTGCTCCTTGGAAGAAAAGCTATGACCAACCTAGTTAGCATATTTAAAAGGAGAGACGTTACTTTACTAACAAAGTTCAGTCTAGTCAAAGCTATGGCTTTTCCAATAGCCATGTATGGATACGAGAGTTAGACTATAAAGAAACCTGAGCACCCCAGAATTGATGCTTTTGAACTGTGGTGTTGGAAAAGACTCTTGAGAGCCCCTTGGATTCCCAGGAGACCAAACCAGTCAATCCTGAAGGAAATCAGTCCTGAATATTCATTGGCTGGACTGATGCTGAAGTTGAAACTCCAATACTTTGGCCACCTAATGAGAAGAACTGACTCATTGGAAAAGACTCTGATGCTGGGAAAGATTGAAGGCATGAAGTGAAGGGGATGACAGAGGATGAGATGGTTGGATGGCATCACCAACACAGTGGACATGAGTTTGAGTAAGCTCTGGGAGTTGGTGACAGACAGGGAAGCCTGGCTTGCTGCAGTCCATGGGGTTGCAAAGAGTCGGACATGACAAAGCAACTGAACTTAGAACTTATTAGAAACAATTGACATACATCACTGTGAAAGTCTAAGGCACACAGCATAATGGTTTGATTTATGTGTATTGTTAAGTGGTTACCTATCATAATATGTTCAGTTAACATTCATCTTCTCGTACAGAGGAAATAGAAAGAAATAGGAAAGGAAAAAAATTTTCTTCTTGTGGTGAGAATCCAGAATTTACTCCCAACTTTCCCATCTGTCATAGAGCAGTGTTAGCGACAGTCATCATGCTATGCATGTCATTCCTAGGACTTATTACCTTATACCTGAAAGACTGCCTTTTGTGTCTTCCTCCAGTTCCCCCTCCTCTTCCTCTCCATCTCTGGAAACCACAAATCTGATATTTTCTTCTATGAGGTGTTTTTTTTTTTGAGTTTTTCCTTAGATTCTACAAATAAATGAGATCATACAGTAATTGTTTTTTTCTGTCTGACTTATTTCACTTAGCATAATGTCTTCAAGTCCCATCCATATTGCTGCAAATCATAGGATTTTATGGCTGAATGATATTCCATTGTGTATCTACACCACATTTTCTTTATCCATTCATCAGCTGATGGACATTTACATTTTTTTCTATGTCTTTGGCCATGGTGAAGAATGCTACCATGAACTTGGAGGTACAGAAATCTATTTAAATTAGTGTTTTTGTTTCTTTTGAATATATTCCCGGAAGTGGAATTGCTAAATCATATGATAGTTCTTGGGATTTCCTGGTGGTTCAGATGATAAAGAATCTGCCTGCATGACTTAGCAACTGAACAACAACAGCTGTGTATTTGAAGCAAAATTGTTGTTGTTGTTTTATAATCTATAAAACCAAGTTTTCTTACCTATAAAACATACATACTCTTTCACCTGCAATGTTTTAGTGACAAAGAAGCTACTCAACAAATGTATGTTCTATTTCTTATTTTTTACAATGTACAAAGTGTGCAGGAGCACAGAAAGGAAGCAAGTTATCTGCTTGCAGCATCAGCCTAGTTTCCTGAATCACAAGTTTGACAACAAACACAATTTTTGGATGATTATGGATATTTGGAATAAAATCTACTTATTTTTGTTAAAGGCTGTATTTTATTTACTTCCTTTAGATGAAAACAGCCAAATTGCTCTACTGGAAATTCTTAAAGCTCAAAGTAACTTTGATTCTTTCGAGAGCAACTACGATGACCTAATATCATGCATAACTCCTCTTGTACAGAAAGGAACAAATATTTGATATTCATCTTCATTGTTTGCAGTGGGTTGGTTTCCTGTTATTTTTTTCCCTCTGTCTAGAGGAAGAGAGTAAAGGAAACTTCCTTATTAACCTACTACTGTAAGGAACATGTTTGAAAAAATTAAGCACAGGCAGCAAGAGTAGAGTTTCTCATTAAGATTATGACCAGCATAATTCAACTCCAATGTTCTTACATCTAGTTTATTGATTACATTGACTGCTCTTCATTTACTCAATTACTCAAAAGTTAAGCACAAGTGGCAAGAGTAGAGTTTCTCATCAAGATTAACTAGCATAATTCAACTCCAATATACTTATATATAGTTTATTGACTACATTGACAGTTGTTCGTTTACTCAATTAAAGTAACAGAAGTTCAAAGTACCAGAAGGAGGGGCTTACAGGCAGCCCAGGCAAATCATAAGGAGAGCTCACCCTCAGAGAGCATTTAGTCTAGAAGGGACCACACACTTACGTAACCCAAGTTAGACAATGATTTAACATTGGACAGTCAAAAGTTTGAGGTAAATTGTTTTTGGAATATGTAAAGAATTGGGAGAAGTCACTTCTTAGAGAAGAAGTTAAAGAAGGTTTTAATAGAAGAGTTCACTCTTGAACTACTGGTAATATTTTAGTAATGAACCTGCAGACACAAGGGTGGATGGGGAACATTCCAGCCACAGAAATTAGTGTGAACAAAGGGCAAGCCACAGAGACAAGTGTGGGAGGGGCATATGGGCAGCCAGGTGAGCAGTTCCACCTGGTTGGCAAAGAAAGTATGCTTATCTCTACCATTCGTCCAGCACTTATCTGTCCTCTTATTATTTTTTGTTTGCATAAGTACACACTGCATCTCCTAGACTACGTGAGGGAAGACTGCCCTGCAATGGTGTGCCTTGATTTCTTCCCACATCACCTACCTTCCTTAAAAAGACAGCAAGCAATACGTGCATTGTGCAGGGGAGGACACTGGGTGACTCCTTAAAGGCAAAACAGAGAGAAATCACATCACAAAATTCTTTTCTAATGTAAGGTCAATATTTTAATGAATTAGAATGTTTTCCACCTTCTTTTTGATCATACTTTAGCATTCTTGGGTTTTTTTTTTTCTTCTTCGGAGTACTAGACGGTGTTTGTGGGGGTTCGATGTTGGTGTTTCTTTGGCCACACTGCCCGCATGTGGGATCTGAGTTCCCCAACCAGATTTCAAGCCCATGCCCCCTGTAGAGCATACGTAGAGCTCTAACCACTGGACCACCAGGGATTCTCTAGATAGTATTGATACCAGTATTTGATAGTATTAGGAAAAAATACTATGCACCAACTGATGCAATACCGGATCAAGCAAGAATCAGCAATGGGCACTAAAAGCTTTCAGTGGATAAAACATTGTTGGAGAATAAGACAGTCACAAAGAATCAAAGTATTCACCCCTCCCCTACATACAGAATACTTACAAATTTTAAAGGGGAAAGGGAGGTATGGAACGTATATCTGATTCAAACTGAGCATCACTCATCCTGGGACAGCTCGATAGTGTCAGTCTCTGGACATAATGAACTATGAACTCCACAACATTGCAGAGATGGTATACTTGCCAACAGCGCATCTTCCAAGTCTAATAGTGATAGAGGTGGAGAGCCCACGAATCCAAACTGTAAGACATTCAACAGGACAACTGGACCACATTCTTTTTTAAAAGACAAGGTCATGAAAGATAAAAATGGCATTGGTACTGCTCAAGAATTAAGGAGACTAAAGAGATAGGACAGCAAAATGCAAGGAATGATCCTTGATGGGCTCCTGGATTAAAATAAAATGACAAAAAATAAAAGACATTTTTGGTACAATTGGAGCAATGTGAATATGTCCTGCATATTAGATAAGATTATGTATTAATGTTCATTTGTGGGTATATGTTAATTGTATGATAGTTGTTACGGAGTGAATGTTTGTATCCCTCTCCCAAATTCATATGTTGAGATCTTAACCTCCAAAGCAACAGTGTTAGGAGATGGAGCCTTTGGGGAGGTGATAAGGTCATGAAGGTGGCGCCTCCTGAATGGGAAAAGCACTCTAACAAAAGAGAGACCTTTTGTCCTCTCCTCCATATAAAAAGGGGGTTCTCACCAGAACCTGACCATGCCGGCTGGCATCCTGATCGCAGACTTCTAACCTCCAGAATTGTGAGAAATAAATTTCTGTTGTCTATAAACCACCTGGTTTATGGTACTCATTTGAAGCAGCACAAACCAAGACAGTTGTTGAATCGGAAAATGGCTTTGTTCTTAGGAGATAGGTGCTGAAGTATGTAGGGGCGAAGTGTCATTAAGTCTGCAAATTACTTTTTATTTATTTATTTATTTATTCTTGGTTACGCTGGTTCTTCGCTGCTGAGCGAGTGCCTTTCTCCAGTTGTGGGGGCTGCTCCTCACTGCGCTGCTCAGGTTTCTAAGTGTGGTGGCTTTTCTTGTTGCAGAGCCCAGGTTCTAGGCACGCGGGCTTCAGTAGCTGCAGCTCATGGGCTCCAGAGCACGGGCTCAGTAGTTGCGGCACACGGGTTTTAGTTGCTTCTCAGCATCCGGAATCCTCCTGGACCCGGGATCAAACTTCTGGCAGGTGGATTCTTACCCACTTCCCCCACCAGGGCAGTCCTGCAAATTAGCTTTAAATGGTCAAACCAAATATAAAAGTATAAATGTTTGTGTATAAATGTTTGAGCAAGTATGTACATATACATATACATATATATGTATGTATTATGTGCTTATTTTGTGTCTGTGGGGGAAGCAAGCAAACAAATATATGCAATGCTAACAATCTGTGAATTTAGAGGCAGAACATAATTCAGTGTGCCATTTTCTCAACTTTTCTACAGGCTGAAATTTTCCAACACAGTAAGTTAGGGAAAACGAAATATCTTTTCCCTAATTGTCAAAAATAATAGAGGCTTTGTATAAACAACAAGATTCTATATTTAATACCCCGTGATAAATTATAACAGAAAAGAATATGAAAAAGAATGTATGTATATATGTATAACTGAGTCACTTTGCAGTAATTAACACAACATTGTAACTGAACTAGTATTCTTGTTCAGTCACTAAAGGGTGTGCAACACTCTGTGACCCCATGGACAGTAACTTGCCAGTCTCCTCCACCCTCCTCTTGCCTGGGATTTTCCAGGCAAGACTGTTCAAGTGGGTTATCATTTCTTTCTTCAGGGTTTCTTCCCAATCCAGAGATGGAACCTGAGTTTCCTACATTAGCAGGCAGATTCTTTACCACTGAGTCACCAGGGAAGCCAGGTTCAACTATACATCAATTAAAAAAATTTTTAAAAATACAAGCTTGTGCAATAAGAAATTCTTTAAAAATAAATAGAAAAAGCAAGAAAAATAAGTAATTGCATGATTGTGGTAGTGCTTCTCTAATCCTCTCCTTTTCAGTCCCTCTGCATCTGGAAACTCATAGGTACAGAGGCCAACCTTTCTAATTAAGATTCATGGAGGAAGAGGAACAGGAGTGGTTTACATTTCTCAAAGATCGTATCAACTGAGTTTCAGATCACCCTGGCTCTCTTTCTCAGGTTTAATCCTTTCCACTTAGAAACTACAAACTTGAAAGACAAATACTCGAGAGCTACCAAAAATTATTTTAAAAAACAAAGAAAATGCTGAGTTTGACACAAAATCCCATCGAATTCAAAATATAAATTTGTCACCATAGGATGCTTAAAACCCTCCATAGCCTCTGATTGTATGTAGAAGGAAATGAACACTCAGGTGGTGCGGCATCCAGGATCTGACTTCTGTCTTCCTCAAGCTTCATCTCCCACTCTCTCCCCTTCTTCTGGCCTCCTGTGCTTTGAAACTCCAAAACAGCCCAAGATTTTTGCCCTAGGATGTTCTTGGCCCAGATCTCCGCATGGCTGGCTCCTTCTCATCATTCACGTCTCAGCTCAAATGCCACTTCTTCAGAGCAGCAGCCTGGAACCACTCCGTCCTGGGCAGCTCCTCCCCGCTGCCTCTCGTAGCTCTCTCTGTCCCCTTATCCTGTTTCATTTCCTCAAGTCACTCATCACCATCTGACCTTATCTTGTTCACTTCCAGTTCAGTCATCATCATTGCATGTCTTTTCCCAACTAGAGTATAAACCTCTGTGAGGGACTCTGTCTGTCCTGAGTCCACTGTATCTCCAAGGCTTAGAACAGGATCTGATACATAGGAGATCAATATCTCCTATGTAAATGTATTTAAATATATATATATATTTATTTATTTTTGGTAGCACTGGGTCTTCGTTGCTGGTACATAGGAGATCAATATCTCCTATGTAAACATATTTAAATATATATATATATTTATTTATTTTTGGTAGTACTGGGTCTTCATTGCTGCACGTGGGCTCCATCTAGTTGTCCTGCCTGGGGGCTGTTGTGATGCGTGGGCCCTAGAATGCAGGCTCAGCTGTGGTGCACAGGCTCAGTCGGCCCATGGCATGAGGAATCTTCCCTGGCCAAGGTTCAAACCCGTGTCCCCAGCACTAGCAGGTGGATTCTTAACCACTGGGCCACCAGGAAAGTACAAATAAATGTTTTTTGACTGAATAAATATTTCTTTAAGTATACAGTTGACCAATGGGCCCCATAGACCACACTCTATGTCTGTAGCATCAACATTTCAGGAGCTGTAGTGAGTCCCCTTTTCAGGCTCCAGAAATTTCTCCTAAAGAAGTTTCAAATAAAGGGAACTCCCTGGTGGTCCTGATGTTTAGGACTCAGTAAGTGCTGTGGCCTGGGTTCAATCTCTGGTCCAGGAACTAAGATCCTGCAAACAGCTCGGTGCAGCCAAAAAAATGAGATAAAATAAATTTAAGAAAAATAAAGTAAGAAATTCCAAATAACGTTAGAAAAGCTGTCATGTGGAAGACATGGTAGTGGATAAGAGAACTGTGTCTTATAACCAACAGAATGTCATGGGAAGTTAGGTGTCCACTTAGAGTATATCTGCTTCATACCAACCCAACTCAGGTGACTTTTCTAGGGTCAGAATTCCTTGTTGTAAATTACAAGCTCATTTCTAAAGTTTGGGAACACAGGAGGTAAAGAGCCCCAAGAAGTTAAAATTAGATGTGAGAACACAACATTTGTACTATTTGGTTAATGTTTACTTTTTCCTCTTTCTTTTTTTGAGCTGAAAATATTCAGGAAGGCAAGTTCCTGAAAAAGCTTTGTGAAGCCAATTTTCCACTGCAATGGATGACTGATGAAACAAAAAAACCAGCTTTCACATCTTTTTCTCTGCATCATCCACAGAATTATGGAAATATTGTTTCCAGATCAAGACCCTCTCTCTCTCTCTTTAGATGATAAGCTCTACTTATTCTGATCCCATAGAGTAATCTTTTATTAGTGTTTGAGGAATATTACACACAAAGCAAAAAACCTAGATATGGGTATCCAACCACCTTTTAAGAAAGTCCCTAAACTCTATTATACTTTTAAATAAAGTTTTTATTATAAAATAGAAAATTCCTACCAAAAAGTGTATAAACCATATGTGTACAGTTTAATAACCTAACAACTTGTTGTAAGGCCCACAGCCATGTAACCTGCAAACAGGTGAAGAAACAGACTTGGCAGCTCACCCCAGGAGCATCCCCACTCCTGCTTTCCCATCCTTACCCTCCCTTTTCTCCCATAGGTAACCACTCTCTTGGCTTTTATTGTAACAATGTCTTTGCTTTGCTTTGTTACTTACGTTTGAATCCCCAAGTGATGCAGTTCAGTTTTGCCTGTTTTTGAACGTTATATACATGGAACCACACTGTATGGGGGGGTGCTGTGAGCATGCTCAGTTGTGTCTGGGTCTTTTGCGACCTCATGGACTGTAGCTCGCCAGGCTCCTCTGTCTATGGGATCATCTTCCAGGCAAGAATACTGGAGTGAGTTGCCATTTCTTCCTCTAGAGGATCTTCCCAACCCAGAGATCAAACCTCATCTCCTGTGTCTCCTGCATTGCAGGCAGATTCTTTACCACTGAGCCACCTGGGAAGCCTGTATGGGAGGGATGGGGACTTCTTTACTGCGTTCAGTTTTATCTTTGAAAGGTTCACCCTGTTGTCGGCAGCAGCTCTAGTTGGTTCCTTCACATCCATAACACTGAGTTGTACTCAATAATTTTTTATTTTAAAAATTTATTTATTTACCTCATCACAGTGGCTCCTCTTATTGCAGAATATGAGCTCTAGACAGAGCACAGGCTCAGTAGTTGAGAGGCTCAGGCTAAGTTGCTCCACAGCATGTGGGATCCTCCTGGACCAGGGATGGAACCCATGTCTCCTGCACTGGCAGACAGATTCCCATCCACTATGGCACCAGGGAAGTTCCTCAATTATTTATGATTATTATTTATTTTGTGCTTGGTCTTCCTTGCTTCCCTGGGTTTTTTCTCCAGTTGCCATGAATGAGGGGGGCTACTCCCCAGTCGCAGTGCTCAGGTGTCTCATTTCCGTGACTCCTCTTACTGTGGAGCACGGGCTCCGGGCTCCCAGGCTGCAGGAGTTGCAGCGCTGGCTTCAGTTATGTGACTCCAGGCTCCAGAGCACAGGCTCGGTGGTTGTGGCGCACAAGCTTAGCTGCTCTGAGGCATGTGGAATCTTCCCAGACCAGGGATCGAACCCATGTCGCCTGCATTGGCAGGCGGATTCTCATCCACTGTATTTAGGAAGTCCTCGATTATTTTTTTTTTAGTTGCATTCGATTATTTTTTTATATAGGTACAGTATGAACTATCTCTATGGGTCGTTTTTTTTTTTTTAAGTTTAGGTGTTCTTAAAGACAAAAGAATGATGCTAAACTATAGTAAAACTGTTAACAACACTAGTTCTGGAAGTAGATGACCTCTGTTTGAATCCTGACTATAATTTAGCAGAAATCTTGAGGAAATGATCAAAAGTTCCTGAGCTTTCAGTTTTTCAAAAGTGAGGGACATAATAACACTTCATAAAATAGTTACAAACAAAAAGCAAAGTCCATAAAGCACATAGAACAGTCTCTGGCATAGGGACATCTTTTTTCTTCTAAGACTGCGTGCTAGGAAGTTCCCTGGTGATCTGGTGGTTTCAGCACTTTCACTGTCAAGGCCTAGGTTCAGTCCCTTGTCAGGGAACCGAGATCCTACAGTCTGAGTGGTGCAACCAAATCCAGAATAAATGATGGCGGTTATTATTTTTCCACTTGTTGAAGTTCCAGTTCCAGAGCTGACTTTACTTACCTTTAGATTCTTCCAGCAGGATCTTGCTTAACACACAGGAATTGAGGAGACAGACCTTTATTTACCAAGTGTCATCATCCTCTCAGAAACTGCCTTCCTGGTGACTTCCCCATAAATTCCTCCATAAACCCATCAAGGAAAATGTAGTGTATGGAGTGGGAGCCTCCAATCTAGAGAGTGGGTGGGGAATTTAGGGCCTTCAAGCAACTCGGAACTGAGTCGCCTTTGAGCAAGTGTCGATCATTGAGTTCACCCAGTGAGCAGGTGGGGCGGAGTAGAAACACCCTAACCCCCATCTGTTCTCCACTAGGACTGCGTACTAGGGAGTTCCCTGGCGGTCTGGTGGTTAGCGTTCAGTGCTGTCACTGTCACGGCCTAGGTTCACTCCCTTGTCAGGAAACTGAGATCCTACAAGCTGAGTAGTACAACCAAACAAACAGGGAAAAAAAAGAAAGGCCACAAACTAGAGATGTGACCCTTGACATGCTGTTACGAATGCGCTGCTTTCACAGTGGCAGCAGGCTATCTGAGAGACGCACACACTTCCACAGGCATGATGGGTGTAGGAATCAGGGTTCTACACATTCATTCGTTCAACAAATATTTATAGAGTAACTGTGTGACGTGACAGGGGCTGTTTCAGGCAGATGGGATACAGCAGTGACTGGTTAAATGTGTCAAGACTTGCTTTCTTGCCCAGCACGTGATCTGTCATGGTGAATGGTCCACATGCCTGGCGATAATCTTATGATGAGTATTACTTATTGTCATCCCAAATTCACAGGGGAGAAAAATTAAACTTATGCATTTAGATTCCCTTCAATAGGTGGCAACATTGAGATTTTTTTTTTGCTCCAACACGGAGATTTTTGTGTCTAAATTAATACACTTATTTTAGTTGGAGGCTAATTACTTTATAACATTGTAGCGGTTTTTGCCAGACACTGACATGAATCAGCCATGGATGTACATGTGTTGCCCATTCTGAACCCCCCTCTCACCTCCCTCCCCATCCCATCCCTCAGGGTCAACCCAGTGCACCAGCCCTGAGCACCCTGTCTCATGCATCAAACCTGGATTGGTGATCTGTTTCCCATATGATAATATACATGTTTCAATGCTATTCTCTCAAATCATCCCACCCTCACCTTCTCCCACAGAGTCCAAAAGTCTATTCTTTACATCTGTGTCTCTTTTGCTGTCTTGCATATAGGGTCATCGTTGCCATCTTTCTAAATTTCATATATATGCATTAATATACTGTATTGGTGTTTTCCTTTCTGACTTACTTCACTCTGTGTAATAGGCTCCAGTTTCATCCACCTCATTAGAACTGATTCAAATGCATTCTTTTTAATAGCTGAGTAATATTTCATTGTGTATATGTACCACAGCTTCCTTATCCATTCGTCTGCTGATGCACATCTAGGTTGCTTCCTTGTCCTAACTATTGTAAACAGTGCTACGATGAACATTGGGGTACACATGTCTCTTTCAATTCTGGTTTCAATTCTCTTTCAATTCTTGGTGTGTTTGCCCAGCAGCGGGATTCCTGTGTTGCATGGCAGTTCTATTTCTAATTTTTTAAGGAATCTCCACACTGTTCTCCAAAGCGGCTGTACTAGTTTGCATTCCCAACAGTAACACTGAGATTTTGAACCCAAATTCTGACACCATAATCTGAGCTCTTAACTTTCTCTTTTACATATGAAAAGGAATAGAAGAATTACTTTTTTTAATCTCATTCATTTTACTTCAGGTAAAGTCAACAAATTTCTAATCATGGGTCCTTCGATAATAATATTTACTTTGTTTCTGAATCATGAAGATTTTCATTAAATAGTGCTCATTAGTGGATAATAGTGATTAATACTACAATGAGTTGCCAAGAAGGAATATTTGACTAATTAAAATTTTGTTACAATTTATGATTATGTAAGTGATTACAGTCAGCACTACATCGTTTATCATCTAACAAATTTAATTTGGCTATTGATGTGTTTAGGTTTTAAGGCTGTATTTTCTTTCTGAACATTTTCAATTACTACCTAAATAGGTGCACTATTAGGTAACTGTTAAAAGAGCACAGTTTTTAGATTTTCTAATGGTATGAGCATTATTTGGAAAATTTACCTAAAAAAATATTTTACACACTATTCCAATAGAAATTTAGTTTAGTATTAAGTTAAACCACATTAAGTTGCTTTTGTAGTTTAAAATGATCAACTATTACCAGTTTCATATAGCTGAAGTTAAAAAAAAAAATTGTGCTATTCCTGAATAGGAATCGCGCATATGCCTGAATGCAGAAGCAACTAGAGTGTAATCTACCTGAAGACAGGGATTTGGGAGTTTTGTTTACTATTGTTTGCAAGGAAGGCACTTAGAAAATGGCTGTTGAATGAATTAGGAAAGCAAACAAAATATAGTAACTAATCTTCTATCCTGACACATCTTTGGGTTTAGGTTTAAAATTGGAATAAGAAAAATAACACAAGTATTTTAAGTTAGTCTCTTGAAATGATAAAAAGTTTAAATAGTTATTTACATGTGAAATGAAGACATGTTCACACAAAAATTTGAACATGAAGGTTTATAGCAGTACTATTTATAATAACCAAAAAGTGGAAAAAACTGAAATGTCCATCAACTGATGAAGGTTTAAATCAAATGTGGTACATCCATGCAATGGAATATTTATTGAGTCACAAAAAGGAATAATGCCAGTAGGAACTACAACATGAATAAAACTTGAAAACATTATGCTGAGTGAAAGAATTCAGATAGAAAAGGTCATATACTAACAGTTCATATAAAATGTCCAGAATGGGCAAATCAAAAGAGACAGAAAGTATCAATAGATCAGTGGATACCAGGGTGTATAGACAAGAGGAAATGAAGAGTGATAGACTCAGGTTTCTTTTTGGGTGATGAAAATGTACTGGAACTAGTGGTGATAATTGTACATTACAAATATACTAAATCCACTGAATTGTATATATGCGTTAAAATTAAGGGTTAATTTTACAGTATATAAAATATATTTACATTTTTTAAAAGTGAGGAAAAAAACTCTTAAGTTCTCCTCTTCAGAACATGTCAAAAGTACACTATAAAATAATAGACATGTGTTTATAAATGTAAGAGTATTAGGAAATGTTCCCTTGTTTAATTATAAACCAAGTGGAATGTTTGGAGATTTCAGTAATCTGACAGGGAACCTTAAGAGGATTAACCTGACTTCCCCAGTGTTAACAATACTAATTTAAACTGCATCATTCAAAAACTACCTAGTCATACTGTAGTAATTGTAGCAATGACTTCCACAAAAAACACCAATTAGATTAATTACTCATTAAGGCTGTCATTTTTAAATACCATATATTTATATAACCCTTTTACTTCCTTAAGTGTTGAACTGTGCCTTAAGATTTAAGGTATGGGAGAGTCACATCTCTAATCATTTAATTAGGGGCAGGGAAGTGAGTGGAAATGGACTGAAATTTATTAGCAATGCTGACATTCCAGGTTGAAACACAAAGTAAAGCAGGACTTATGAAACCTAAATTCTAGCCTTCTATACGCACTCAGATAGCAAGAACTGAAACTGCCCCATTCAGCAGTGCATTAAAAAAAATTGAAATACAACATATGGATAAGTGTACACATCGTTAAGTGTAGACTCTGAGTTTTCCTAAATTAAACACTCCTTTGGGAACAGCCCCCAGAGGAAATGGAACAGAGACATAGAACTAGGGCTTTTTTGTTTTTTTTCAACCCCTTAAAACAAAGAGAATATTCACATCGTTTAAAACCCCCCCGAAGAGCAGACTCTCGGTCCTGTCATAGTTAAACGTGGGGAGGAGAGGCAGAGGACCCTGAAATGGTAATAATGTAAATCGTAGTATACCCTTAATTTTTATGGCAAATTTGCCATCACTGGTATCTACAATACTTCCAACCTCACTGAACCACGCTCGAGTGACGGTCTTTTTAGCGATCCAGAGATTCAGAAGCAGTTCCTAGATGTACGCCTGACATGTGAAAATCTCCCACATCTGGCTGCTTCTTTCCAGCAAACGTTGAATCAAATTGCTGAAGCAGGAAACGTTTGTGTCCGGTCGCGTCTTGCTTGCGAAGCGCTGAGCACCCTAGAACACTTCGGGAGCAACAGTCTCCCGAGATTTCGCTCGCCAAGCTTGCCGCAGGCGCAGCGCGAGCCCGAAGCGCTCCGAGAGCCCTCGGGGGCGGCCCGGGAGCCCGAGCCCCCGCCCTCGGGCCGGAAGGCCGCGCGGCCGCCTCCAGGCCGGACGCCGCAGGGGCGAGCGGCGCGGGCCGGCCCTCCCGCCTCCTCCGGCGCCGCGCCCGCCCCGCCCGTCGGAGTTTCAGGTGGACGGGCCGCGGAGGGTGGAGGCCGGCCTGCCACTCCTCCTCCCCAGCGTCCGCCGCCCCCTTTCTGCTGTTTCGGCCGGAGGCGGCGGGGCTCCGCAG
>ML661337.1:162853-179426 GCA_007570785.1 Antilocapra americana | reverse complement strand
CTGCGCCGAGGGGCTGCTTGCAGCCGCCCGTGTGTTCCTTCCGCTGAAACGGTTCCAGCCCCCACCAGTGTCTGGGCGGCGTGGGCAACTTTTCGCTGTCCTAGGGGCCGGAGCTAGATGGGTGAACGGCGGGAACCCTGCGACCTGCTCTGTAAGCTGCAGTTTTGGGGTGGGGGGTCCCTGAGGAGGGAGCCTGCGCTGGAGGGCTGGAACGAGGCCGGCCGCCTGCGGGCCCGGCCGGGCGGCTCGGACCCCGGAGGAATCGGTTGCTCTCCGCCCCCATCTCACCCCTCTGGGGGTGAAGGGGCGGCCGGTTTAATCCGTGCAATACTCCTGGGGTCCTGGGGGTGGGCCGAGCAGCTGTTTGCAACCCCTTGGTGGGAGTTGTGTGAGCCCGCGTCGATTTAAGCTGCCCGGGCGGGGATTGAATTTCGAAGGAAGCTGTACTTCCAGGGAAGCCACTCAGGCTTGGGATCCTCACCCTTGACCTAAAGGCCGCCGGCAGGTGGGCGGACCTGCCTCTGGCCGTCCCTGCGCACCCAGCTAGGACGCGCGCGGCCCGGGGTGCTCCTGGACACCCACACGTGCGCCGAGCCGGACCCCGGGCAGGGCCGGCCCCGCGCGCCGCCCACAGGTTGCCTACGTTGGAGGAATTGTGCCGGGCCGGGGGGTGAGGGTCAAGATGCCCCTTGCAG
The DNA here is from genome assembly GCA_007570785.1 of Antilocapra americana. NCBI lineage: Eukaryota > Metazoa > Chordata > Mammalia > Artiodactyla > Antilocapridae > Antilocapra > Antilocapra americana. The sequence continues at coordinate 178,731 of ML661337.1, read as the reverse complement.
TTGGGCGAGCAGCCCCTCGCCCCTCGCCTCGTGTCCCAAGTGAAGCGACAGAGTCGGGGGAGAGCGGCGGCATCCTGGAGCTGGCCGGGCAACCTGCCCTCCTGGGAGATGACCCGGGACGGGGAGGAGGCAGCCTTCCAGGGTAGTGTGTGGCCCTCACGCACAACAGGTGTATTATTGGGATTCCGGGGAAAGAGAAACGCTTCCCCATTAAGGGACTGGTCCTTTTTTTTTGTGATTGAAAACCAGGTCGTCCCAGACGGAGGTAGAGTTGTCAAACTTTTAATGTATTCCCTAGCGTAGCACTGTTCCTTTAGCTCTGTACGCATTTAATATTTTCTCTTCCTGGTGTTTTAAAATAGGCATTTTAAAAGGTGGCGCCACAGTAATTGGTATCTCCGCAGATAAAGCAGCGCACTGTTGGTTTTTTGTCGTTTTGTATTTATTTGGTTACTCCGCACCTCATTTGTTAGAGTGTGGAGGTGAGGAGAGGGAGATTTCCACAACTTCTAGGAAATTTAGGAAAGTAATGAGCATTGCCTCCTGTGTGTAAGGCACTGTGATAAAAGCTTTTGTACTTTATGTCGTTTAATCATCCCAGCATCTCAAAGCTAGGTCTTATTCGAACTCCATTTTAAAAGTGAGTAAACACCAGGTAGGAGAAATATGTTACAAATGGGCTGACTTGAAAATTACTTTAGCTAATCAGGGGAAGTGTATATATATATTTAAATATTTATTTATTTTGCTGCACTGGGTCTTAGTTGTGGCACACATCTAGTCCCTTGCCCAGGGATGGAACCCAGGGAGGGTTAGCCACTGGACCACCGGGGAGGTTCTGGGACGGTATATTATTAAAGGGACAGTTCTTGATATTCTAGTGGAGAACCAGATTTGGGGAGTTTTTCTGGAATTCTCTGCTTTGACTAGTCCCTATGGCCTCATATAAGTGTTCCCCATCTTGCTTGATGTAAAGGTAAAACCTTCTGTTTTCTTCTAAAGATAATGCTGGAGTTTCTTCTCTTTCAAAATGATGGAAGATTGCTTTCATTCACATAAAGTAACTGATCCCATGTGGTTCACCTTCCCATGGAGGGACCTCCCAGGAGAAAGTTTTCTTCAGTTGCATTTCAAGGCTCACGTGATTTGAATATTTATTGGACTTTTTCATCCACACTGCTATTTATAGAACTAATGGAGTATAAAAAAGACCATGGTCACACCTTTTAAAAAAATTTCCCCCGGGGGCTGCAGCTGTTCTGTAACTTAGTGCTTTCCAATCTTGAATGTGGCAGATTCTGATTCATAGGTCAAAAGTGGAACCTGGAATTCTGCCTTTCTAACAAGTCCCCAGGTGATGGCTGTACAGTTGTGAGTTTGACCCTTGTTTCTCCCTTTCCCTCACACTGTAAGCACTTGAAGGATTATATTTCCTGGGTGTTAATTATGTGAATAACTTCAGGGCATTCACTGCTGGATTGAAATCCCAACTCTAATATGGGCTATTGTTTTCTAAATCAAATACTGATTGCATATCTCTATACCAGGGACTAGATCTAGGGATCAAGAATAAGTGAAGATCAAGACAGACGTTTAAGGGCTTGGGAAGGTGGTATTCCTTTTGGACTGGAGAAGATTGTAGTTTTAAAAAAATAAAAAATAATAATTAAAGGGGAAGTTTGTTCAGGAAATAAATTGGTGGATGGGGTGAGATACTGGAAGGACATCTCTGAGGAGGTGAAATTTGAGCTCAGAGCTGATCGGGAAATGCCTGCTATGTAGAGATCTGGGTGTACTAAACAGGAAACCCTCAAGATCAAGGTCCTCCTTGAGTTGACACCTTTATTCTAGGCAGTGATTTTCAAAATACATGGTGTGGTTAAAAAATCATCTAGAGAGCTAGTTTAAAATGTGATTTCTGACACAGAGCTAGTCTATTTCAAAATCTGTCCAGTTTCAAATTTTAGATCCTTTACTAATGATATGCCTATAACCTAAATAGAATCATTTAATATCAACTTTAAAAACACTTTAAACGCAGATTCATGAAAGGGATGTGACTGAAAAGGAACAGACTGCCCTTAAATACAATGTTTATTTATTTTTACTTATTGACAGTTTGCTTTAAAGAATAATTTTGAAGCACAGCATTTTCAGGTCTTTTTATCTTAGCTTAGTAATCTACTAAGATTATTTTGGCCAGTAAACATTTTTAAAAAGAGAACTTTATTTTTTTACCATCAGCTGGCGTTAAGTTTAACATACTCAGTAAGGGTCAACTCCAAATTGGCCCTGACTCCGTCCAACTCAGCTGTTGGCCAGAGCCTGTGGCTTTTCATCTCTCATTTTACTTTTTCCTTCACTCAGCACACACTTATTGTCCAGATACTTTTAACGCTGCTGTGCTGGGCATTGGGCAACATTCTTGGACCTCTTTTTCCTATTGTCGTGGCCTTAGAACTTAGTCATTGGCTGCCTTGAAAGAGCCCTTAGAAGTCCTGCAGTCCAATGTCCTGCCACTCCACCTCTCCAAATACCAAACAAGCTTTGCATAAACAGCATGAGGTCAAATTGTTATTTGTTGTTTTGGGAGGGTGTGTGGAAAAACTTCCTAACATTGAAATGAAATCTGACCCTCTGGAGTTGTTTTTTTTTTTTTTCTTAAGGAACTCTTTCTAGTGCTACAAAGACAGCTCTGCAGCTCTTTGAAGGCTGCCATAGTGGTCCCAGTGTTGAGTGCTCCAGGCCAAACATTTCCTGTTTTTCCAGTCATTTGTCCTAAAACATGGTTTTTCTAGATCTTTAACAGTCCTAGTCTATCTCCTGAAGAGGTACCCAGTCGGAACAAGATGTTCAAATTTCAGGGTTCTGCAAAGGTTTGTTTCTTTTTAATAACTGTATCATTCCTAGATCTAAACACTAACTCTGTAAATAACACCTGAGATTGGAATAGCTGGTTAGCTTTGTTGAAATTCTGATCAAGGAAATGTACTTGTTTCCTGCACCGAGTCTTAGTTGCTGCATGTGGGATCTAGTTCCCTGACCAGAGATCTAACCCCAGCCAGCCCTCTGCTTTGGGAGTACAGAGTCCTAACCACTGGACTGCCAGGGAAAAAAAGTGAAAGTGGCTCAGTGGTGTCCAACTCTTTGTGACCCCGTGGACATTGCAGGCGGATTCTTTACCGTCTGAGCCACCAGGGAAGCCCAGACTGCCAGGGAAGAGCCAAGGAAATGCACTTTTAAAAATGAGCAGTTACTAAGCCAGATTTCCCTTATCTAGTACTCATACTATTTTTTTTTAATTGAGTTTTATATTTTTAAAATGATTTATTCCTGCCACCAATATTTGAATATGAATACAGTACACATACCTGCCTAAACACTGGAATTTCTCACTTTCAGAATAATCATCTTACTAAAAATGCTTTTTGCTCATCTTCTTTAATATGTTATCTTACCTACTACCCCATCTTCTTTAATACATTATCCTACCTACTACCGCATCCCAAAGAGAATTATCTCCCTCTTTGACTCAGGAAGTTAGCGATGCTCACAGAAGAGAAGGATTTGTCCCCTCAGATTGTGAGCTTTTTGAAACCACATGGTTTGTTTTAGTCCACCATTCCAGCCTTACGGAGACCTTGATCAGTGTTGATGTACTTGTAGACAGTGAGTTACTTATCCTTTCCAATGTCTTGTCAACTGCAAATTTGGATACACTTGTCCATGTTGTCTGGGGTCATGACTAGAGACCTCCCTCCAGGTGGACATAAGTGGTGCATAATGATGTTAATGTGCCATGACTTGTTCTTAATGAACTTTCTGAAAGTATTCACTTGACAATTTGAGAATTCTGTTCTTAGGAGAGACATGACATGACAGCTAAGCTCTGAATCCAGGCAATGGTTTGGAAAGCAAAATTGTCTGGATTTTGGTGAAGCTGAAAACTGCAGCCTGCGTCTGGATTTAGAATTTTCAAAAGCTACCATTGAGCCTGGACTTTTTGGCATTACCTTGAATGAGGGGCACCTAGCTATAGAAGAGATAAGATTCCTCTGAGGTCAGTGTGTTAGTGTTTGGTGTTCAGCTTCAGAAACAGGGTGCCATATTTAATAGTATTTAAATTCAGTTTTCCTTAGTTCTTTTTCTAAGCATCAATTAGAAAGACAGTAAACCTAGACTTTTTCTCTTTCATAGCACTGTAATATTTTGGCCTAAATTGCTTGTCTGTGTGTGCGTTTGAGTGCTAGTTACAGAGCCTTATACACTTATGATTTGTGTATTTTTCTATATATTATACATCAATAAAGTTTTTAGAAATAAAAGAATGTGAAGAAGTTGTCTTCCCTCACTGTGTTTGGAAAATTCTGCTAATTGTGTCGGTGTTACTAACATGTAATATACTTCATCTTTGAGGTTTTACCGGAATACATTTGGGCAACATTTTATTGAGAAATTTGTGATTGACTGGTCTTAAGGGTATGGAGGATACTTGCTGTTGATTTTAAAGAGCAAAGTTTAAAGAGTTTGAACTGATTTACTATTCTTAACAATGTAATATATGATTACACAACCCTTGTTTGAAAAAGAAAAAATATTAAAGACTTCACTGAGGTTATAGATCTTTCTCATGTCCTTCCTCCCGTCCACCCCCAAGCCTCTGATTCTTTCTTGCTAAGTCTTCCCTGTTATCTCCAATCTGCACTTAGTCACATAGCCCTAAATAATGCCTGTTGCAGTTGCTGTTTTCTCGGTCTGTTACCTTTGGGAGAACTTGGTCTCATACTTAACTTCCACAGGCACCTGTGGTGCTGTGTAGGTACTTAATAAGTACTTGTTGATTAGGTGAAATTGCCTCTCAGATGTTCAGGGATTTTTGCTTTGAGGGGTTTTAGAGCAAAATTATTCTGCTTTTCTCTTAGTGAACAGGACTCTTTTAATACAGTGTATGTTTGATGTTTTTTTTTTTTGAAAATTATATTCCATTTTGAAGACTAGGAAAAGGAGATAAGGGGAAAATATCCACAATCCTAGCATTTTTAGATGCTTTTTTAACCTTTTAAATGACAGAAGAAGCATACTTTTAAACCAGACTATGCTTTAGTTAACATTGAAGGGCTAGAATATGCTAGAAACAATTGTATTTGCATTTTCATATGCATTCTCATTTTCTATGACCTTTGAAAAGTAATGAGAATAAATGTCCTTTAAGAAATTTATGTTTATACATCTTTATGTGTGTTCTTCAATGTCTATTTTTTTTAAAAAAATACCATTTTTACCTATTACTGTCAACAGCTTTCTGAAATTTTCATTGCTGCAACTTGTAATTTCAAATTTAAACTATATCGGTATGCCAGTGATGTGCAGAGCATAATGTTAGGTGCTCTGAGGACTACCAGGACAAATGACTCCTTGAGGTTGTTATTCAGTTGCTAAGTCGTGTCTGACTCTTTGTGACCCCATGGACTATAGTCCACCAGGCTTCTCTGTCCATGGGATTTCCCAGGTAAGAATACTGGAGTGGGCTGCCATGTCCTTGTCTAGGGGATCTTCCTGACCCAGGTATCAAACCTGTGACTCTTGTATTGGCAGGCTGATTCTTTACCACTGAGCCACCAGGGAAGCCCAAATGATTCCTACACTCAATGATTTCTTATGCTCAAAGAATTAATGGTGTAATGTGCAAAAATGACAATGGGAAGGACAAGAGAAATAACCATGGAGTGAGATGTCATTTGAAATGGCTATCATTAGTTTTCTTAGCGATGCAAGAAAACCAAGCGCAGTAGTAATGTCGTTACCCTACTTCTGTTGCTTAGATTGGCTTATCTCAGGAGGTTCCCGGCAGTGCGCGTCCTGAAGATCAAGTGACCACCAACACCAACCATGTCATCCAGGCCTTTTGAAAGTCCACCTCCTTATAGACCTGATGAATTGTAAGTAAATATGTAATTCTTTCCATTTTTTTTTTTTTTAGGTCTTGCTTGTGAGATTTTATTAATAGTTTCTCAACTAGGAATTGAACTTGGGCCCTTGGCAGGAAGTGAGAGTGCAGTCCTAACTGCTGAACAGCCAGGGAGTTCCTCCTTTTTCTTTTTTAAAAGTCTATTACATGTTAAAAAAAAAAAAAGTGTGTAGTTGAAACTTTCACCTGTTATGTGTTTGCTTTAAAAATAAAATGACGTGCATTTTTAAAATCAAATTGAACCAAAGGATATTCAGTGAAGAGTGAGCTCCCCTCTCACCTTCAGCTTGCAAGATGACAGTGTTTTTCTGCAGTGGGAGCTGTTGTCACTTGTTTTTTCCTTGTTGCTACAATATAGTCTGCGCTTATATTTGTGTGTCTGTTTTTAAAAACTTGTATGAAGCTTCCATAGTAATGCCTTATTTATTTTTGTCTGTGCTGAGTCTTTACTGCCATGAGAGCTTTCCTCTGGCTGCAGCAAGCAGGGGCTGCTCTCCAGTTGGGGCGAGCAGGCTCCTCACTATGGTGGTTTCTCTCGCTGTGGAGCGCGGACTCTAGGGTGTGCGGGCTCAGTGGTTGTGGCGCATGGGCTTCGTTGCTGTATACCATGTAGGATCTCCCCAGATCAGAGATTTTTACCCATTTCTCCTGCATTGGCAGGTGGATTCTTTACCACTGAGCCACCAGGGAAGTCCTTCAGTGCCTTATTTAGATGGCTGTTGGCACTAGTCCATTTTTCAAATAGCATGTTGATTGAGATGTAATTCACCCACTATACAGTTCACCCATTGGTTTTAGTGGATCCCTTCACCACAGTCAGTTTTAGCACATCCCTTTCCCAAAGAAAGCCCTCTATCCAGTAGCACTCTCTGGTTCCCCCCAGTCCTAGGCAACCACCAAGTCCACTTTGCTTCTGGATATGTCCATTCTGGACATTTCATATAAATGGAATCTTACAATGTTTGGTCTTTTGTGACTGAATTCTTTGACTTGGTATGTTTTCCATGTCATCATCATCTTTATTTTTTGGAGCAGTTCTGGGTTCACAGCAAAACTGAGAGGAAGGCATAGCGATTTCCCTGCCCCTAGACATGCAGAGCCTCCCCCATTATTAATATTTCCCACCAGAGTGGTGTGTTTGTTACAGTAGGTGAACCTACATTCACACTTCATTATCACCTGAAGTACACAGTCGATACTAGGGTTCTCTCTTGCTGATGTTAGATTCTTCATAGGATGAGCACTTTGCGTTTTGCCCTTCAGAGCACATCTCAGTTTGGACCAGCCACATTTCAAGGGCTCCATCTGTCTGTTGGGCTACTGGCTGCCATGTGAGCCTAGCTCTGTAGCGTTCCATTGTGAGGCTCTATCACAGTCATCCGTGGCACTGTGGGTAGATGTCTGGACTGTTTCCAATTTGAGATTATCATAAGCAATGTTTCTGTGAATGTTACACTGTTAATGGAATTATAAGTGATACAGTCATTTTGGAAAACAGTTTGACATTGTCTAGTAGAGCTGAAAATTTTAGAAGTTTGACCCAGAAATCCTGCTCCTGGGTATGTACCCTAAAAAATGTGCCTTTGTGTACCAGAATATAAGTTGGAGATTGTGTTAGAGCTATGCTGTTCATGACAGCCCCAAATGGAAACAACCCAAATATCCAAATAGAATGTGTTACAAAATTTTCTTCCTTCACATTTTCAGTATTCTCCAGTTTTTCATTTCCTTTTCATTCTCATATACTCAAATAATTCATCTAATTCTCATGGTTAGCAGCCTCCAGTAGGAAGATACCTCGTTTGGCATGAGGAAGGTGGTTTGTGGAAATAAGAGCAAAAACAAAAGGGGCTTTAGTCATTTTAGGAACTGAATTTTACCTCCCCAGGGCCCACATTTTTTAGATTCAGTTTTCTACACGTTAGTGTGTCTGCTTCAAGCTGTGTGTTTATGGTTAAATTACTGGAGTTTGCAGGGCATTTTTATAAAAAGCAGATTCAAGATCTCATTATCCATCATCTTAATGAGCCCTCATTAACGTTTCATCTACTTTGTAGGTCTTGCCTTAACTGGCAGTTGCTCATGTAGTGGTTTGTTTAATGTCTCCCTGCCCTGCCAATGAGGGGCAGGGCAGTAAGACGTTAAACACGGTGAGGGGCCTGGACTGAGGCTGTCCTGTCTGTTGTCGTGTGCCTGGCACAGAGCCCAAGACGTGTCAGCCTGGCGGCTCCAGTAGATAGCTGCTAAAATGAATAAGTAAGAGAGCTTTCTTAAGTAAGGAGCTAGGCAGCCAGAAATTGCACCAGTGTAGGCCAGGGCAGGGGTCGTGTCTGGAGGAGCTGGTCTCCATTCACACAGGAAAGGGATTGATGCCATTCTTCTCAAATGCCTACGTCCCATCCCCAGTGATTATGATTTAACTGGTCTGGAGTGCTCTGTCTGGGGATTTTACACATTCCATAGGTTATTCTAATATCTACAGAGCTTGAGAACCTCTGCTGCATAGAAACTAAGCAGTCATTCTCAATGTATGGTTCCCCAGCTGCAGCATTGGCAGCATCTGGAAACTTCTACTCCAGACCTGCAGACTGAGCAACTCTGGGGATGAGGGCCAACAAACCCTCCAGGTGATGCTGATGTGTCTGCACAGATACCTTTACAGTTCAGTGGGTTTCTGAGGCTGCTGCAGATATCTGTAGTAGAGTATCATAGACTGGGTGGCAACAGAAATTTATTCTCACAGTTCAGAGGCTGAAAGTCCAAGATAGGTGCTGCTGGAGGCCCTCTTCCAGATTGTAGACTGCCAACTTTTTGAATCCTGACATTGTAGAAGGGGTGAGAGGGCTCTCTAGGGCTTTTTTTATAAGGGCACTAATCCCATTCATGGGAGCTCCACCCTCATGACCTAATTACTTCCCAAAGACAAATCTCCTAATACCAGGATTTTGATACTTAATTTCAGAAGGGCGGGGAGGCACAAATTGCCCCATTGCAGTGGGGCAGTACAAATAATAGTTTCCTTTGCCAATGGTTTGTTTAAATTAGTCCAGGTACTTTTATATGTTCTTTCTGCTTACCACTAAAAAGTGCTAACTTAAAATTGTTTTCGTATACATTTCAGCAAACCTAATCACTACACACCAAGCAATGACATATATAGTGGAGAGATGCACGTTCGACCAATGCTGTCTCAGCCAGCATATTCTTTCTACCCGGAAGATGAAATTCTCCACTTCTACAAATGGACTTCACCTCCCGGAGTAATTCGGATCCTGTCTATGCTTGTTATCGTGATGTGCATTGCCATTTTTGCCTGTGTTGCCTCCACTCTTGCCTGGGACAGAGGCTACGGATCCTTCCTGGGAGGTAGTACTAACTACCCTTACGCAGGAAGTGCCTTTGGTAGCTACGGAAGTGGCTTTGGCTATGGTTATGGCTACGGTTATGGCTATGGAGCAGGCTATACAGATCCAAGAGCCGCAAAGGGATTCCTGCTGGCCATGGCCGCCTTTTGTTTCATTGCCGCATTGGTCATATTTGTTACCAGCGTTATAAGATCAGGCATATCTAGAACAAGAAGATATTATTTGACTGTGATAATAGTGAACGCCGTTCTGGGCATTATGATGTTTATTGCCACAATTGTCTATATAATGGGAGTCAACCCAACTGCCCAGGCCTCTGGGTCTCTCTACAGTTCACAGATATATGCCCTCTGCAACCAGTTTTATACACCTGTAGCTACTGGACTCTACGTGGATCAATATTTATATCACTACTGTGTGGTGGATCCCCAGGAGGTAGGAGTAGTTTTGTTTTTTTTCTCCTCTCTTTCCTTGGGTCAGAGGTTCTCATCTTGGGATGCTTAATAGATTCACTTGGGGACGTTTAAAAAAATAGTGACGCCGTGGCCCCACTGCTATTTAAATCAGAATCTGAGAGAAGGGCTGTGTGTCCTTATAAGGTATAGTTAACATACCATCTAGTTCTCCCACTTACAGTACGGTTCATTTGTCCTTAGTGTATTCACAGAGTTGTGTGACTGCCACCACAGCTCATCTTAGAACATTTTCACTACCCCAGAAAGAGACCCCAGCCTCGCTAGCAGGCACTCCTGTTTCCCTAACTGTCTCCAGATCAAGAAACCACTAATCCTCTTCTAGAGAGTTGCCTGTTCTGGATAGTTCATGTAAGCAGAATCATACAGTATGTGTTTTCTTTTTTTTCTGACTGGCTTCTTTCACTCAGCAATAATGTTATAAGGTTCATCCATATTCTAGTATATACCAGTGCTCCATTCCTTTTTATTGCTGAATGCTATTCCATTGTGTGCATGTACCACATTTTCTTTATTGTCGGCTGATAGACATTTGGCTGTATTTTGGCTGTTATGGATAATGCTCTGAACTTTTGTGTGAAACCTGTTTTAATGTGACTTGAGTTTAGTATATATCTAGGGGCAGAACTGATGGGTCTTATGGAAACTCTTCATTTAAACTTTTGAGAAACTATCACATTCTTCTTCAAAGAAGTTGCGTGATTACACATTTACCAGAAACGTATGAAGATTCCAGTTTCTCCGCAACCTCAGCAGCATTGTTTTTCTGTTTGATTCCAACCATGCTAACTCTCCCAGCATCAGGGTCTTTTCCAATGAGTCAGTTCTTTGGCCACCTGATACAAAGAACTGACTCATTGGAAGAGACTCTGATGCTGAGAAAGATTGAAGGCAGGAGGAGAAGGGGCCAACAGAGGATGAGATGGTTGGATGGCATCACCGACATGAGTTTGAGCTGGGAGTTGGTGATGGACAGGGAAGCCTGGCGTGCTGCAATCCGTGGGGTTGCAAAGAGATATGACTGAGCAACTGAACTGAACAGATGTTAATGAGTGTGAAGTGATACTGGTTTTGATTTGCATTTCCTTGATAGCTAATGATATTTTCTTGGGCTTATTGGCCATTACTATATCTTCTTTGGAGAAATGGTAATTCAGAATCTTTGTCCATTTTTTAGTAGGGGTATTTGGATTTTTATTATTGAGTTATGAGAAATTTTATTTATTTAGTTGCAAGTCCCTTATAATTTTGTCTCTCCATTTTACATCTAGATGATGCTCTTCGCACAGAAGCTTTTAATTTTGATGAGATCTGATTTTTCTTTGTTGCTTGTGCTTTTGGTGTTGTCCAAAAACACTTTATCTAATTCAAGGCCACAGAGATTTACTGTGATGTTTTCTTCTAAGAGTTTTATAATTTGAGTTAACGTGGGTCACATCATAAGGAAGGGGTCCAGCATTTCTTGGATGTGGATATCCAGTTGTCTCAGTATTACTTATTGAAATAACTCTCTATTGAGTTATTTTCATGCCTTTGTCAAAAATAAGTTGACCATAAATGTGATGATTTATTTCTAGACTCTCAACTTGTTTCCATTAACCTGTGTTTCTGCTCTTAAGTCAGTACCACACTCCTTGATTGCTACAGCTTTGTCATCAATTTTGAAACTGGGGAGTGGTGGTCCTCTAAATTTGTTCTTATTTTTCATGATTTTGTGGTTTAGATTCTAGGTCTCTTGAATTTCATATGTGTTTTAGGATCATCTTGCCAATTTCTGCAAAAAAAGTCGGCTAGGATTTTGAAAGATTGCTTTGAATTTGTAGATCAACGCAATTCTTCAAAATCCTAGCTGGGGGAAGAATTGTCATCTTTATAATGTCTTCTGCTTCGTGAACATAGGGTGTCTTTCCATTTACTTGGATCTTCTTTAATTTCTTTTAAAACTGTTTGCTAATTTTCATTGTGTAAGTCAGTATTTCAAAAAGCTGTTAGGTGATTCAAATGTACAGCTACGGTTGCAAAGCCTGCCTTCTATAACCGTGCGTCATTCTAATTAAAATGTTTCTAAGTTACTAATCTTTTTTTCTTTGTTTTCTCCTTACACTGACCCTGGAGTTTTCCTTCTTTTACCTGAATGAGTCACTTTTGGGGGTTAGACCTCCAATAACTACCATTATTTTGAAGACTGAAGTGTAGGTTTCAGAGTATTTGTTGTTGACTTCTGGTAAATAGAGCTGAGGAGTTGGTACTCCTGTCTTACCATACTGTCATCCTTCTTAGTCCTCTGACTACTTGAAATCTATATTCTTTGAAAAAGGTTATGACTGTTAAACCAGCTACAAAGAGAGCCTCCTCGTAGCAGACATTCAGGCCAGAGTTCTGGTACCTGTTCAACTCTAAGTGCCTCCAGGCCAGCGTGCCAGTTAACATACCTGTCAGACACTAGAACTGTCAGGGGTAAAGTTTCCTTGTCACAGGCCCTTCTAGTGAGTACACAAAAGACACCTAAAACAGAGGAAACTGACAGACTTAAATGAATTATCAGCCCACTTTCTTTAATTTATAACTTGGTTAGATTATGTCTTCATAATTTATGGTAAGGCAGATTCTCTTTGGACTGAAATTTACATTCAGTGTAAAAAGTTGAGCCAAGTATGTGTTATGAACAAGACTATATAAGCATGATTGGATATTTGAAACAACTTCTGTGAATAACATTTTTCAGAACACTTTAGAAGTATACCAGGGATTGAGTTAATTTATTGGCTGTTATCCTCTATTTATGAAAATATGGCCCCTAGTTCTCAGACTTAAGAACCAGTTTTCTATAATTCTAAAACAGGGATGCATCTTCCAACAATTGACTCATGGTAGAGGTGTATGTATGTCTGTTTGTGTGTGTGTCTTTGTGTGTTTTGGTAGCCTTAACCCATGTGGCTTGGGCTAGGTTTTGCAGTCCTCCAATGTAAACATTTGTATCAGTTTTAGAGCAGTTAAACTAGTTAGTAGGGCCTTAGGTATTTGTAGAGTATGGATTGGGATAAAGTAAACCATTAAAAACTAAATATCTCAATATCTTTAATCTCTTTTTAGGCCATTGCCATTGTACTGGGGTTCATGGTTATTGTGGCTTTTGCTCTAATAATTTTCTTTGCTGTGAAAACTCGAAGAAAGATGGACCGGTATGACAAGTCAAATATCTTGTGGGACAAGGAACGTATTTATGATGAGCAGCCTCCCAATGTTGAAGAGTGGGTAAGTGTTTTATAAAAGTCAGTAGACATCCAGTTTTGCTTTGTTTTTTTTTTTTTTCTATAAACACTCCAGATCTGTCTTTAAATTTGATCTAGTGTGCTTTGTGAAACTTTATTAGAATTATTGTCTTTGTATATTGCAAAAGTTGAGGCCTCAGGTTTTACTTTGAACATTAATAAAGTGGGGCGAGTGGACATGGATTTACTCTGAGGTAAAAGCCAGATTTCTGTTTCTAAGAAGTGCATCTAGTCCCTGAGCAGAAATGGCTTTTAAAGGAATCACGAGGGACAAAAACGTGGCTTTGAAAAACAAAAACAACTCCTCTCCCCTTTGCTTTTATTTTCCTCCTAATGGTTTGGAGGGAAGCTCTGTCTTGGGTCATGATCCGGAAGGGTGTTTTTAAACCTTTTACATGGAGAACAGCCTGGTGACTCACAAGTACTAACATTGATATATGAAATACAGTGAAGGCAGAGATTAGGGCAGGTTCTTTTTTTTTTTTTTTTTTTTGCATATACGGTTAATGCTACCAGTAGGTGGCTTCCTAAATGATGTGAAAGTGTAGAAAGTCCCTCTTACCAAAAGTACCTCCCAAATGCATGTTGCTGATGAGATACTGGGACCTGGGGCCCTTTGCTGCAGTCCTACAATGCTTGCACCTGGACACACCTCTCCTGGAGCAACAAAGTAGGAATTATCTGGGACTAAAAATAACCGCATGCATGCACAGTTGGGGCAGATTCTGGAAAAGGATACAAAGAGACCAGAAAAAACCCAACTGCTATTTTTGAAGAGCCTGGAGCAAAAGTAGGGTATTGCACAGGCCCCTGCACACAGCTACCTAAGCGGTGGGCAAACCACCGTGGCAACCGCTCTGATCCAACCCTGGGATACACTCTTACCCTCACTCCATTTGAAGACTAAGCCCACCATCCCCTCAAGAATCAGGCAAGCAGGGCAACCAGTTGTTTGTTCTTGTTCCCCCTGCTCTAGCAGGAGCCCCAGTAAAGCCTTGCCTGAATTTCTTGTCTGGTCTGTGATCATTTTATTTTTTTTAAGTGAAGGAGGCCCAGAGCCCTGGGCGGTAACAGTGATAGCTGACTCACCTGTTTTTAGGGATGTTCTAAGCTTTGTTTCTTGGAAATTCTGTGTATGATGTTCTTAAGAGAGCAGCCTCAGAAACTGCCTTCCTCGGTTTCTCTGAGCAGATTGGTTTCTTGCCGTGGAGGTTAGTCGAGACTCCTGGATTCTGGCTCCAGGATAGATTGCTTTTGGCCAGTGGGAGCAGAGCGGAGCAGGCTGAGGGTGCGTCCTGCTAGTCGGGTCTGGGGTGGAGATAGTGATCATCTGGAAGGCTCCTAGCTCTTGCATGCTGTGCACCTGATATTTGAAGAAATTTAGGAATGTAGATGAAATTTTCCTAGTGGAGGTACTAAGACAAAGCAGTCAGGAAAATCCGGAGGTGTGTTATGTGGAAGCCTGGTGTTCCTGACCTCTCCTGGAAGCCTGCTCCTTGTTTTTCCCATTTGTTACCCCCATGACATGTGAGGGTGTTGGGGATTGTTTTCTTTTGACCTTTAGCTCCAGGCAAAGCCACCTGTAGAGGAATAGGACAGTCTCTTGTGAACTGTGAAGTCAAGGTTTCGCTGAGAGTTTCTGGGTGTGTCAGTTTTCACTGGCTGTTGGATTTGTTTACTTAAGGTTTCGAGAGCCTAAAAAGTGACTCAGGAGAGACCAAGGCCAGAGATATTATAGTCCCAGGGAACTTTGACTTCTCATCTGACTTTACTGTTTCGAAAGTTTAATCAGTTCTAGGTGCTTTTGATAATTTGACAGAAGATAGCCATAGTAACTTAGGGACGTGGTGATGATGATGACCTGAAGGGACTTTTAATTTTTAAAAAGGCATTATTTTTATAATGCTTCCTTACTGAATCTCTAGAAATTTGATAGCTAGCCTATAGATTGTTTCACATGAACTTCGTAGGTTGTCCGTAGTAATAAATGTTTCGACATATGGAAGTAGATAATCATCTGTTGAGCAGCAGACGTGAGACTTTAAACATACTAATGTTTCATGCTAAACTTAATCACTTAAATTCCTCATTTCCTTTTCCCTTGTTTTCCCAACTGAAGTGCTTAAGAAAGGCTATTTGAAATAAGCTCTTGGTTTGAGCTACAGGTATTGTATTTTTCCTTCTGTTCTTCTCTCTCCCCTCACCTACCAGGTGTGCTTTGCTGAACTCAATCCCTCATTTTCATTTTTGCCTGAGTTTACTTCCACAACCAGATGCAGACTCCTGCTCTCTTTTCTCCACTCTCATGCAATAATTCTGCTCTGGTGGGTTTCACTCTGATAACATATCTGCCCAACTGGAAATATTTGGTGCTGCATCTACCTGACAGTGGAGTGGATTAGTATTTTTTCTTTTTGGTTATTAAAAATTAATATCATAGAAATAACCTCCACTTGAAATAATGGAAGAGAATCTAGAATTAATTACTTGTACTAAGTGAGAATTAAAATTTGAATTCTAATTATGGATAAGTAAGACATATATAAGGGCTTCTCAGGTTGTACAGTGGTTAAAGAATCTGCCTACCAGTGCAGGAGTTGTAAGAGACGTG
This sequence comes from Antilocapra americana, assembly GCA_007570785.1. Taxonomy (NCBI): domain Eukaryota; kingdom Metazoa; phylum Chordata; class Mammalia; order Artiodactyla; family Antilocapridae; genus Antilocapra; species Antilocapra americana. The sequence continues at coordinate 163,042 of ML661337.1, read as the reverse complement.
AGTTTGATCCCTGGATCAGGAAAATCCCCTGGAGAAGGAAATGGCAACCCGTTTTAGTATTCTTGCCTGGGAAATCCCATGGACCGAGGAGCCTGGCAGGTTATAGTCCATTGGATTGCAAAGAGTCAGACACAGTTGAGCACAACACAGTATATATATATATATATATATATATATATATATATATAT